>JAVTVY010019224.1:0-79812 GCA_036873755.1 Hanleya hanleyi
GGGCTGAATTTTTAATTTAGCTTTTAATGGCTCTTGCTGAGTATTTGATAATATTCACTTTCAAAGGGTTTGGCCCACATTTGAAAAAAAAATGTGTACATAAACTGATGCACGGTACATGTACATATGTTAAGCCATTGCCATTTGATTGGTTGTTTAGCATGATTGACATGCCCTCCTCTAAAACTTACTCATTTTGTTTCACCATATACAACTGATTTGCAATTTAATAATTAATGATAAATAATTATAGCATCTAGCAGGTGTATTTAAAAAACCAAGGTCATGCTATTACCAATCAAGTGACAACGGCCTATAAATGCACATTTTAAGACCTGCCCAAGTTAAAAATTGCGATACATGTTTTTAAAATTCAAGATCACTCAACTATTTCAAAATTTCATAACATGCAAGGAACAATATAATAAGTTCCATCAGAAGATGGTGTATCCCCCTCGACACCTGAGTGTTGATGAACTGCAAAGGAGAACAGCTGCCTTTCTACATGTAGGAAATCAGTGATGTGCAATGTAAATTACTTTCACATCACAGAACATGCATAAGTCCAGACTGTGCAGATGAGTCATTTCAAGGAAGGGCGAGCGATCTCGCCCACACACACTCATTCCGGCCAAAGACCCACAGGCGACCGATTTATCACTCGCCTACATGTACACGCCTTCAAATATGACAGAAAAAAAACCCCTCAAACTCTTTGCAATTTAGCGAAGTCTCTCATCTCAAGCTGTGTTTATCCTGACGAATGTCCACAAATAAATGAGTATTCATTGGTTATTTCTGGGCATTGTAATCAAAGAAATATATGGTCACAATCTTCGGAAATTACGCAGGTTTGTGCATATTTTTTTTTATTTTACGTGGTTGTTGTTGTTCATCGAAACATCCGGCGATTGTCATTGGCATTATCAGTTTGCAAATTACGAACGTGTTGGTGAGTTTACTGATTTTTATTTGGAATAAAACTGCATTTCTTGAGGAAAATAATACACACACATAGTTTTTGTTGAAATATATTATTTAAAAATGACATAAAGCAATAAGTTTCAGAATGTCTGGCATCTGAAATGCAGACAAAAACACATGAACGCCTTCTGTTTTGGAGATAATTATTCAACTTCACTGACTGCCCTGGGCTGAAAGCAGTGGGATCCAGGCTAAGAAAACTATCTAGCAGCTGCCGACCAGTAAGTGAACAGGTCCAAACAAATGAGGTAAAATATTAAACCCTGGGAAATTAACAATATCCAAAAATTATAACTGTTCAACTACTTGATTAGTTGTTGGTTATTTCTACTTACGAAACTGGCTCGTTTGTCGCCCGATTCTGTTAGAAAACCCAGACGACAGGTCGCTTGGGAGGTCAACAAATAAAATATTTCGAGATTTGCATCCTTTGTACAAATGCACAGAAAGTCAGATCAAGATAGTAATTACACTAAAAGCTGGAAAAATTGATGGTGAATCCGATGATATCTGGCAAATATAACTTTTTCTTTCGTCATCTTTGATGTCGGCAAAAGTTTTGATGCTGGTGAGGGCGCTACTGTGGATATGGAGGGGACAAGTAATGATTTGAGTTATTCCCCTTGTTTTCTCTCATAATGTGGAATGACGGTACTTCATGCTAAAATGACTGCTCCCTCCGACGTAGTTTTTGACGGTAGGCCGTGGTTTTATGATGTTTTTCACTCAGCGGAAGTCTGTTTTACTGTGCATCAGTACTATATATTTGCTTAACAATCTATTGTTGACATACAATGACCAATATCCAATGATAATATATCTCTAAATGGTCGAAAAATCGCTGACAAGCAAGTGTTCGCTTACTGGTCCAGTATCACCATATTTTTGGAGATCAAATCACTCTTTTGGAAATCGTTCCTCACTCCAGTAAATTGCTGCTGGAGAATATATTCATACCTGAAAATAACTATCAAAGTTCAGTCCTTTGTTTTCTACCACTAGATTTTATTTCAAGTTTCAAATCGCATTACCGGAAAATAAAATCACTCAAGAGTGTTCGCTTTACTGGACCACCAAGGCTAGGGATGACAGCTATGATAAGCTGCAGTACTGAATGAGTTAACCCGGGAAGTGCCTTCAAAATCAATTTCTCCTCCTGACCACTTTTACTTGTTGTCGGGCGACCATACTTGGTAGAAAAATTGGTCAATTCATGTTTGACCACACGAGTAAGTTTCAGATTATAACCATCTTTATTTTTTGATAAATCAGACGTGAGTCTCGGATATATTATCTGGGACAGACAGTAGGTGTGGATTGACTTCAAATTCAATGTTTTTCCCCAGGGGGTAGGGCATTGAAGCATTTTAACAACTCTCATTTGCTAAGTCCCCACTAAACCCTGAGGTTGGGGGGGTCGCTTGACTCCTGCATAATATACCCACCGCGAGACAGTTACTGGTCAGTCAGAACAATCCGGCCGCCGAATACAACAGAAGCTACAAATAAGCATACTTCATTCACCACGATGTATTTGTAGAACAACAACTTGAACAAGGAGAAAGGAGAGGAGAACAGCACAGATTCGAACAAACCGAACTATGATAGCAGCTCATTTATAACCCGCGACCCGCCAGTGGCCATTTCTAGATTTACCGCCAAATAGTTAGTTCAGCAGTGTCGCGCACAATCCATTTTCATTGGTCAATAAAATGTTCGCTACATTCTATAAAATAGCGTAAACAAAATAAATATACAATTAAAAAAAAAAAAAAATTAAATTTAGCTGAAATGTGAATCATTGCCCCTGGTGTTCGGCACTAATCATTTGCGTACACTTCGCCATCTTACCGCGTATAGAATAGAATAGAATAGAATTTATTAACCAATCAGGTGCCCACGTGGAGCGTACAATCAATACCCTCCCCCCTTTCTTTGATACAATTGATTCAAACAAACATGTACAACACACAAGAAAGTTACAAATTTCTCCAACACTGAGATCTGTTTACCATTATGAGGATCAAAGGCTAACTAGCGTTTATGAGACATGTTATTATATAATACATGTACAAATAAAGCTACCCGGAAAGTTCAGACTCACGTCGCAAGACCATAACATGACAAATAAATTTTGATAGTGCAAAACACACCTCAGAGTTACCACTGCTAAGCAGCCAGATAAACTGGTTTGGGGACGACAACAAGTTAAAATTTGCACAAGATTTGCTTGCTGTTTCGTTTAAAGAAAGGCGAATATTACTATATTTATTACAATTAATTAATACATGAAATTCATCTTCGATCTCATTTGGACAGAAGGAACAAGTTCTATCGTTAATAGGTGTATTATTATACCGCCCATGTTCTATAGATAATCTATGACAGCTTAGCCTGAATCTAGATAATTCCTGTCTATATTCAGCACACTTAATAGTATTAAGATAGGTTTCCCTATGAAAATGAGACTTAAAAAGTTGATAGGTCCTAAGTTTCACACCGGAGAACTGATTATGAAACTGTTTCACATCTGTAAGCATATTAGCACAAGAATTAGAGAGTTCAATTTTACATTTCCATAAATAACGATATTTCTCCGCTAGACAGCGTGATACTTGTTTCGATAAGCACTTAGGACTTATACAAACATTTCTAGGGAATAAATGAGATATATTCAAAGTAGAAAATAAAGCTTCCATATCCCCCACCCAAGACTGAGCACTTTCACCATATAGATCACATGATAAAGAATAAGCCTCAGCTAAAAGGCTATCATCATGTAAGGATTCGATTCTTGACCAATATCGGGCTTGAGACCTAAGGATATCAAAGGTAATTGGTAGCCTGCCGAGTTCTCCACGAACAGCTTCATTACTGGCTTTAGAGTGTACACCTAAAATATATTTACAAAATTTAAGATTAAGTTTCTCGGAGGGAATGTCCTCAAGGGATCTCATAAGATAACCATCACCCTTCTGAAGATGACCGAAATGGTTACAGGTTCCCTTTTACCCGGGGTAGTTTTTTCAAAGGTGCTCAAGAAAGAATCCCAATATCTACGAGGAGGACGACCACGAGGAGAACGTCCATCACCAGGACTGTTTTGGCTTCAGCTCTCAACAGGTCCCCGTCCACAAGCAGAACGTCCAACAGAAGGACGGATCCATCACCAGGACGGTTTCGCCGTTTGAAGTTAATAACCGTTTCTTCGCTTGTATTTTAATATCAGATCATCATGAATTGATATCTAATAAATATTTGCAACAGTGAAAATTTGTGTATTATGCCCATATGAGCCGAATTTTCAACATCTAAATGTAGGTCAACCAAACAGCCAAATAAAGCAAGAGCTATAACTCTCTTGTTCAGGATCAACGGCACCTCGCTGGGGTCTAATGGAGCCTGCGAAATGGAGCATGCGCTGTGGGGATGTTGGTTCAGGATCTTAAGACAACGCGGTATTAAAGACTTATGGATGGCGAAATGTACGCAAATGGATCGAATATAAAACTGTGTGAGGAACCGGAAAATGCAATCTCTCCATTTATAACACGCATGCAGCCATCTTTCTTTCTCTCGTCAACGGGCACAACGGGCACAATGGGCACAACAAACGTTTTTAGTTGAGTAAAATCATCCCGCTGCTAAAATCTGTCATCGCTTATTAAAAAGATCACGACCGACGATCATGAGTTGCAAATATGTGCTTAAAATTTCAGTATCGGCTCGTCAGACCATGGAGCCTTATAACTCCATGAGCAGGCTAGATAGCCTAGTATTAACACTTAGAGTGCAATAAAATAAAGGGATTAACTTACTATTTGCAGATATAATATTGTATCATTTTGCATGCATCTTTTGTTACAATTCTATTAATTATTAATGAATTAGTAGGGAAATGGGCCTGTTTTCATGTTTGAGACATGGAGCCTGAAGGATAAATTTCTTGTTTGAGGCTACCGGTTGTAATTTCCAACAGTCAATCTTGTTCCATCTGCAATAATCATAATTTAGTTATGGTAATCATAATTTTGTTTATAATTGTGAAATTTGAACTGAAAATGAGGTATCGTAAAGCGTACTTTTTTTAACGAAGAAATATAAATGAAGACGTTCAAGTATGGGGTAGCATGGGGTAGCATGGGGTGGCGAATTGAGGTGGATGATGGGGAAATATTATTGGGGGTTCATATGCAAGGCATTTTATTTAGGTCGCTCTTTGTTAAAAGTGAATATAGACTTTTTTATAACCACATCAGCGTAATCCGATATGTTTTGAAAATTTCCACAATTTACAATGTCTTTAGTAGTATATAAAACCCTTTTAATTGCAGTTTGACCTACTTATTTGTTCCCCCGGGTAAAATTTAATGGGGTACTTGGTCACGTGACGATCATGTGATCGATGGGGAGGATAAACTACCTCCGAACACAGAAGAGTTTCAATTTTTGCAGGTCACAGCGCAGGTCAAGTACTAGCCTATATTTCCGGCAACCTTTGACCTCAAATTCTTCCGCGGTGATGCGGTCTGGCTGTGATGCGGTCAAAAAAGTTTCCGCAAAGAGAAAGTAGTCCCAAATACGTGGGGAGCCGGAGAAAAATTCTCCAGGCAGCTAGGGGGCCCTAGTGGACCGATTGGGTCGAGTGAGGTATCACCGCTCCTCCAGTCATGGGTATTTTCACAGAAAAATTAAAAAAATAAAAAAATAAATAAATCAAAAGCGGAACACGGACTTTACTCCTACAATTATATGTATTATACAATATACGGGAAAATGCCTATATGGGGTATGAGGGTGGTCATTTTTTTTTTTGGATTTTACTATGGGTTGTTGGGTAGCTATATTCGCGTTCACAATCAATCAATCAATTCTTTATTGGCACTAACACAATTCACATTGGTTATGGCCGAGAAACCATATCAAACACACAATAGTTCAGTGTACTACAAGAAATAGTAATACAAAGTGAAAACATGAGTAACAAGATACCTAACAGCCAGTGCTATTACCTGGAAGGACTTCTCCTGTTAAAACTCTCAGAAATAAATTTTGCGAAGAGTTTGGTGGTCTTAAATGTGTCACATTGTAGAAGTTTAGTGAATACCTTTTGGATATGATACATAGAGTTCGGAACATCGATGGATAAATCCCGGAATAGGGAATGTCTGAGATCTGCATTGTTGGAGCAGCACATTACAAAATGAATTTCATCTCCAACAGAGCCCACACAGTACTGGCAAGTACGCAATTCTCTTGGAATAATTGGTTTTTGGTATCTGCCAGATTCGATTTCTAATGTGTGATTGCTTATTCGAAGTTTTGTAATAAGCACACGTTCTGGCTTAGGCAAATTATATGTCAGGTACTTTTCAAGACGATACTCCCACTTGAGTGTAGCATAAGTATCCAATTTATGATTAGATGGACTAAACATCATATTATGCCAGTCCTGTGTAAACTCATCAACTATTCGCCTAGCAAATGTTCTGTGAAAATTACCCATATCTAAGAAAGATTGTTGGCACCACATGTTGTAAAAACCATGTACTGATAATATTTTTCTCATTTTGCTGCAATAATTAGGAGAATCAGTCTTCGCAGACTTAAGGTTATGCAGATAAGCTTGTTTCACAAGCCTGGAGCTTGGCAGCTTTACTAGGCGACACCAGTATTTGACGGCATTAACCTTGGCCAATACTGCCAAAGGAAGTCTGCCTAATTCTGCCCGTACAGCAGAGTTACAAGCCTTTCTATTGACACCAAGCGTAAACTTGCAAAACTTGGTATGAACTTTCTCAATAGGAGATGATTCCGGTACGTCATCTATCCCCCAAATTTCTGAGTTATATAACAGAATTGGTTTTACGACGGAGTCAAAGATCTTTGTACTAAGACCAGGTCTCGGATCATCGCCCATAAGTTGGCACATTTTATAGAATGCCTTCAAGCCCCTGCCTTTCAAATTTTCCATGGCTTTGAACCATTTGCCATTGGAGCTAAATAATGTACCAAGATACAAGTACTGTTGTACGATTTCGATAATATTATTTCCAATATTTACATGGAAATGAGGCGATCGACCAGACTTAGAAAAACATATCGCCTTTGTCTTTTGGTAATTGATCTCCAACTGCCATTGTGAGCAGTATGCATTGAATTTTTCTAATGCCTTATTGAGGCCTTCTGGTGAAAGGCTTGTGATCACAAGGTCATCTGCATATAACAGGCAAGATAAAAAGACGTTACCCATGGCTACTGGATCACAGTCTGCTCCAAATATATCAGGAATATCATCCACAAAAATATTAAATAAAGTAGGGCTCAAATTATTGCCCTGCAGCACTCCTTGGTGAGAGGTGAAACTGTCAGTAAGACCATCATTTAGTCTGACACGTGAAGAAGGCTCAGAGTACATAGATTTCAGAATACTGTACATATGTCCAGTTACTTTAGCTTTTAATAGTTTATACTTTAAACCATTCCTCCATACTGTGTCAAAAGCCTTACGTAGGTCAATAAAACATGCATAAACCCTTTGATTCTCACTAATATTTGAATCTATCACAGATTTCAAAATAAATACATTGTCAGCCCCCCTATGATCCTTACGAAATCCACATTGGGAGTCGTTTGGTTTGCCAAGGTCTTCCAAGTGAGTTTGCAATCTGTTATTCAAAACAGAACAAAATAATTTAGAAAAACAACTACTTATAGCTATTCCGCGATAATTATTTGGGTCTTTAATAGTACCGGATTTATGCAGAGGTACGAGGAGAGATGATTTCCAGCATTCCGGAAAACACCCTGAGGTCAACAGTTTATTGAATAGTGTTTGTAGATGTGGAAGTAAAGACACGTTTGCGTGTTTAAACATATCATTTGAGATCATATCCTCACCTGCTGATTTTCCACTTTTCAATTTTGATAAAGCACAAGAAATTTCATCAACACTGAAGGGTTGGTTCAGAAAACTTGAATGACAGGGTTGCATTTCAAGGAAAGCTTGTTTAAGATTAAGATCGCTTTCAAATTCTTCATCAAATGATGGATTACACTTTTTTTCTGTGATATTGCGGAAATGACTGTACCAGACACCGGCATGTATATGGCCAGTAGAATTAACTTCCTTTCGTTCTCTCAACTTGTTAAGGAGCTTCCAGTAATGTTTAGGATCGCCACTTTCACACTGTAGCAGTTCATTAATAATTGATTGTCGGTAATAAAAACGCTTACTCTTGAGAAGTTTAGAGTACTGCTTTCTCAGTTTGTAGAATTGAGTACGCACAACCCTATTTAAAGGATATCTATCAAAAGCTTTAGATGCCCTGCGAAGTTGTAATAATAAGGTTTTACATGAATTATCATACCACGATTTATTTGTATGATGAGATGGCTTCTTCCTACCTGCTCTTCTCGAAGGAATTATTGCCAAGTGTTGGGAGGCTACTTCAGTGATAATTTTAGTAAAGTTCTGCACGATGGACGTCGCAGAGGCCTGACAAGAAACGGCCATACTCGCAACGTCAGCCAGTTGTGACTGAATGTCAGCTGAATGTATTGTTTTACAGAAAGCTTCGTCATTGTCAGAAGACCACACAAATTTAGCTGGTAAGGGATGTAATGTTGCAGAAAGGGGTTTTAGTTTGAATGCATTTCTAGTTCTAAGGGATGCAGAAATGCACATGTATATAGATAACATATGCTTCTGTTTTGCATTTCGGTATTTTACTGTTCTACCCATTTTATTTATGGGGGGGGGGGAGGGGGGTAGGTCCATACTGGGATTTTTTGGGGGGGGGTTTTACTATGGGTTGTTTGGTCTTGTTTTTCACGTCTCGCCACGAAAAACACGATGGGAGGGGTCCCGAAGGTAAGCGGTGATTTTTTTCAAAAAGCACCGGGTAGGTCTGTATATAGGCCCATATAGGCCCATAATGGCTGGGGGCAGTAGGTCCATACTGGAAATTTTTTGTGGGTTTTACTATGGGTCGTATGAGGTCTTATTTTTAAGCTCTCGTCGAGGAGCACCCGACGAGGAGCACCCGACCGGACTAATGTATCGTCCGTTTTCAATATTTTGCGCATGCGCAATCTGGCCGTAATATAGAAAGCAGGCAATTTGGGGGATGCGTGTGGGTGTGTTTGGGGTAGAGATGGACCACTATGGGTCCGAATGGGTCGTGGGAGGTGTCAAAGTGAAGCTTGTGTAGGGTAGAGTCAGAATGGCGTGTTTTTTATTGCAAGTCGCGTCAATCTGCGCATGCGCAGTTGGGTGTAGTAAGTTAAGTGGCCTTCTTGGGGGGTGTGTGAAGGTGTGTTTGGGGTAGAGAGGGACCATCCTTGGTCCGAATGCGTCGTGGGAGGTGTCATTTTGTAGCTCTCGGGGTGTAGACCCCGATTTGAGGGCTGTCCGCAGCATTTGTGACGTCATCGGTGACGTCATCAGTAGGAGTAGTAGCGAAAGTGGGCATCTTGGGGAATTGAAGGAAGGTATTTGGGGTAGAAATGGACCATCTTTGGTCCGAATGCGTCGTGTGGGGTGTCATCTTGTTGCCCTCGGGGTGTAGACCCCGATTTGAGGGCTGTCCATGTCATCTGTGGCGTCATCGGTGACGTCATCAGTACGAGTAGTAGCGAAAGTGGGCATTTTGGGGCAATGAAGGAACGTATTTGGTGTAGAGATGGACCATCCTTGGCCCGAATGCGTCGTGTGGGGTGTCATTTTGTAGCTCTCGGGATGTCCGCGTCATATGTGACGTCATCAGTACGAGTATTAGCGAAAGTGGGCATTTTGGGGCAGTGAAGGGAGGTATTTGGTGTAGAGATGGACCATCCTTGGTCCGAATGTGTCGTTTGGGGTGTCATCTTGTAGTTCTCGTGGTATAGATCACGATTTGAGGGATGTTCACGTCATCTGTGACGTCAATGGTGACGTCATCAGTAGGAGTATTAGCCAAAGTGGGAATTTTGAGGGTGTGAAGGAAGGTGTTTTGGGGTAGAAATGGGCCATCCGCGGTCCGAATGCGTCGTGTGAAGTGGCATCTTGTAACAACGCCCGTCAACGCTTAGCTTAACGCTTCAACGCCCTGGTGAATTAGCTCAGAAGCTCTGATTTTCATGGAATTGACACTAATTCATTGGAAATGCAGTGACGGCCGTCGACGTCCGTCGTTACGCCGTAACGCCCTAGCATAACGCCTTGACGCCATGACATAGATAGATGAGAGAAAAACAACAACAACATAGATGAAAGAGAGAACAACAACAACAACAAGTTTTCATATAGTCTATTCTCCCCAATGTTACATGATACCCACGCTGGGGGAGCCGCGTTGGGCATGTTTACAATCCAAGATGACTCTTGTCCAATCAGAGGCCACCATTTGGTGCTGTATCTGTCATATTCGTTCTTGTCCGTTAGATGTATTCTCGGCTGCTCTTGTCCAATCAGAAGTCGCCGTTTCAGAAAGTTCCATCTTTGCTCGGTGTGACCTAATCGTCGTCGGGCAGGCCTGGATATTGTTCGGGCAGCATGTCCTGAAACAGTTGTTTGCGCATTCTCATTGCATTTTCCAGGGCCTCGGTGGGTGGTAGCCCCATATCCTCTTCCAAGTGACGCTTGGTCTTCATGATGGACCTGTGCGTGGGGTCGCCTTTCATTTCAAGCGGTAGTAAGGTATACTGTTCATAGATCGCCATGGCATTTTTCCTGATGCAAGGGCGCATTTGGGTGTACGCCTGTTGTAAGTTATCCTGTCCGGCGTCCTCGATCGCTGCAGCGTGAGTATTGATAGCTGCTGTCACAATACGATCCCAGAAGGTAGGTTCTCCCTCACTTTCCTAGGATGTAGGCTGACTATCTGAGGTCAAGCTCTCCGTATCAGTAGATAGACTGTCAGCATTCTCGGTTTCGGTATCAGTCGATGGACTCTCAGCAGTCTGTATCAGCATCCGCCTCAATGGACTCCTCGGAGTCTTCAATCCCATGCATATTTTTCCGGTGTCGCATCATATTGTAATGTCTGGTGAACGTGCGTTCACACTCAGAACAAGTATAAGTCATGTTGACGATTGAACGTCGACTGTGCGTGTTTTGGGAATACACTTGCTTTCATGGACAGTAACGCCCGCCAACGCCCACTGTTACGCCTTAACGCCCTATCTGTACGCCTTAACGCTCGTCCCAATGCCTTAACACCCATCTCAACGCCTTAGCACACTTTCTTAACACTTTAACGTCGTTTAATGATGCGTTCGAACAAATGTTTCTTTTGTGCTATTGCTCTGACATGAGCCGATTTCCAGTTCATGCCCGAGGTTTTCAACATCGACGCTGTTTTTTCGATTTCCATATGAACCGCATCCTTATCCAACAATTTCATATGTGTCATGAGGTCGACATACTGCTGACGTAACGCCCGTCGTATTCTGGGTGCCAATCTGTTATGGGCTAAAATTGCGTCTTCCTTTCTCGAATACCCTTTGTGTTGAAACTTGTTTTCTGTGGCCCTCAACATCTCGCCCATCTCGGCGTCCATACTTTCTTTGAACAAATCCTTCAATAGCCTCGAGTTCACATTATGTGCATTCCCTTGTACGGGTTCGGGTTGGTCCTTCACGGTTGGGTGATATTCCGGGACTGATGGTATAAAGCGGACCCGCTGTATGGGGTGGGTTGCTGCTGCTGGACGGGTGCTGCCAGGTGTGGACTCGGCGGATGGTGTAGGGGTATATGACGTTGCGGTGATCCCTCGCCGGGTAACAGGTGGGTCGTCAGCCGGCGATCTTCGGGGGTACGGGCTTTTAAATCTACGAACAGGTAGCCGTACGAACGACTTGTCGCCCCTTGAAACGCCTGCATGAAATGGTCGATGTTCTGAGGATAAATTCGACTACCAAACACACGGATTTGTGCTCTCCATGGGATTGGAGAAAAACACAAAGTATTGGCAGTTCAAGGCAATATCTCTGGACGCCTTCCCTTGAGGAAAGAGATTCTGGGTCAAATAGATGACGGACAGATTCCGATGATGGGATCCTTTAGTAAACAAGTCGGCGACGTGTGAATTTTCCTTGGTCGCACTCATCAGATCATCTAGCACAACCACGTTGGTCTGCTCGGAATCGAATTAATACGGTTCGTCTACGTAGTGAAGAATTCCTGGGAAGAAACTCACATTCTGTAATCGCGTATTTTCCTACGCGGGCTGCCTTTGGCTATAACACCAGCGCGTGTCGGAGCTGGGGTTGCCACACCTTTATATAAGAACTTCATCACCCAGGACGTCTTTCCACATTCCGTAGGGCCGCTCACCGTCATGGTATAGGGATGTTGTACTCCATTTGGTGAACCTATAGCGGGACTCGGTGGTGTCTCTTGGTTGTGTTTGCATTGAATGTGTGTGAGCATATTGTCGCGACGAGAGAAGGTTCTCTGACAGAACGTGCATGTACTCGACATGGTACCCGATCAGAGCGTGATTACAGACCGAGGCTAATGATGTACAATCGACCTTATATGACAACTCACTTAATTCCTCCTACTCCTCTTCTTCTTCTTTTTCCTCCTCCTCCCTCCTCTTCCTCCTCGTCCGCCTCCTCCCCTCCCTCCTTATTCCTCACTCCGCCGCCTCCTCCACCTCCTGCTCCTGCTCCTCCTCCTCCTCCACCTTCTCGTCACATACGCTAAGGTAACTCTACCAGGTATCCGGATGGAAAAAGGCCCTCATTTCTCCAAACGCTCTTCATTGCACCTCCGAAACTCCCCGTTCTCTACTACTCCAAAGTGATCCATAAATAGAACACGGGTTTTTCAGAAAGAAACACTGGTATGCTAGGGCGTTACGGCGTTATGTAAAGGCGCTATGATAAGGCGTTAAAGCGTTAAGATAGGGTCTAATAGACCAATATGTATTGGAGATCACTCTTGTTGGGCCGTCACGTCACCGGAAGTGACCTTTGATCCGGATGATACCTTTGACCCGGATGTGACTCGACCTCAAAACGCTAGACGTGGTTGATAGGAGTTTTCTCTATTTTAGTGGTAAATCCGTGTTCCGCTTTTTATCGGTTCAAACCCAATCCTAAATTTACATGCACCCACTAACCCACCCTGCCTCTCTCGGTAGGTCGCGATCCGCCGGAGACCGATATTAGAGCTCTAGACCTGGTTCATAGGAGTTTTCCCTATTTTAAGGGTAAATTCCGTGTTCCGCATTTTATAGGTTCCAACCCAATTTCACGAGTGCTTCTCACTGATACTTCACTTGACCCAATCGGACCACTGGGGCCTCACCTAGACGCAAAAACGTCTCCCACGGGCTTGTCCAGGTATCACGCATGCGCAATGCAAACTTTTCAACAAATTTAAACCAATGACTTCGCGACCCCTATCATCGTGTTCTACGTGGAGACGAAGAAAACAAGATTCCACACCCCATAGTAAAATCTACAAGAAAAAGAAAATGACCACCCCTATCCCATACATGCATTCCCCGTATAGATTAACACGCAAATGTTCGTATCAGGGGAGATCACCCGGAATTTGACCCACAGAGGTTTTGCCTAGTCCGAGTTGTCTTCCTTGCCTCCAGATGGCAGCACGATCGATGCTAAAAGGGGAATTCCCACAGCAGCGCCGCCATTTTGTGTGTTTATTTTTTGCGGAGATATACTGGACACGACACACTCGACCCTGTGGTCGCACTGATCATAGACTCGTCATAATAACATCGTACAACACCTATAGGTTATCTTTATTACTATAAGTTTTACTTCCCATGTGTGACGAAAATGCCCGTGACCTGGAGAATGTAATTTTCGTTCTACGCTGACATTCTAAATAGCATTGTGAATGGACCGATAATGGTGGATATTCGACTTACCTGTATTAACTGTGCGCTGAAACTTTCAGCGAGGGACGTGTAAATATCCCTGACACGCATCTTGCATCGAAACCGGGCGAGAGAAGTCCAACTGTGCTGATCTGACACGAAATCCAACACCGCCTGAGTCTATACTTTCGCTTTATGGGGGCTGCCATGTTTAGGCCCGCAATGGATTCTGGGAGCCAGAGCCTATATAAGACGCAGAGAATGGACGTTCGGCATTCTGTCTCAGACAATCGGCGGGTAAACATCGTGCGGGAGAGCACAGAGACAGGATCGCCGCAAATGCGCCGAATGTGCCGAAAGTGCCGAATTGACTGCCGAAACAGCGCCGAACCATCCGCCGAAGGGTTGGAAAGCCGATAGCTGAGCCATAGCTTGGGGATAATAGATACTAACACGCACAGTATCTGATGACGAGACGAACCGTCGGACGTGGATAAGATACTAACACGCACAGTATCTGAAGACGAGATGTCCATCAACGGAAAATACAGAGCACCAAATATCCTACACATACTTACTCACACACACCAGATTATCGGCCTCCGGGACGAGATCTGTACATACAGCTCACACTAGCACGCACTTCAACACAGACTAGCGTTCGAGGTTACGACCGAGAATTGCGTACGTCTAATTCACTCACTCACCTTGCCTCCATGGGTCGTATACAGGCTTCGGCTAGATGCGATCAATAACATATACTTGCTTACATACAAGATCGTCGGCCTTACGGACGGAATAGATCTAATCACACTCACCTACACTAGTTACCTACAGGCCTCGGCTAGAGGTGACGGATTACACAAGCTTACATCCACTGTACATATTTACACTGCCGCAGGGCTCGAATTATGCTTTTCTGCAAGTCTTGAATGCTATTACAAATCATTGATATTAATTGACATTACACTGTAAGGTAATAATACGCTCCCGAGACCCGGGAATTATTACCACATATATATGCAGACAATCTGAGCCTATTAACTCATCCTTGGGTCAACGCCGTGAGTGCCGAAGACGGGTCGCCGAAGACGGGCCGTCGAATTCGGGCCGCCGAAGACGTGAGGTCTGCCGAGCCGAAGACGGGTCGCCGAAGTCGGGCCGCCGAAGACGTGAAGTCTGCCGAGCCGAAGTCGGGTCGCCGAAGACGTGAAGTCTGCCGAGCCGAAGACGTATGGTCTGCCGAGCCGAAGACGTATGGTCTGCCGAGCCGAAGACGGGTCGCCGAAGTCGGGCCGCCGAAGGCGTGAAGTCTGCCGAGCCGAAAGGGGTCGCCGCCGAATTCGGGCCGCCGAATTCGGGTCGCCGAAGACGTGAGGTCTGCCGAGCCGAAAGGGGCTGCCGCCGAAGACGCTGTGGTGTGCCGTACGGGCCGACGCCGCCGAAGGGCTACTGCCAGGAGAGGCAGTGATACGGAGAGGATTCCAGAGACGATTAATAACGCTTAGATGAACTGGGCCGTGTAGCCTTAGACACGATAGACGTTCCATACAGTCCGGGGCTACGCCTACGACCGGGGAGGAACCAGAGACGCCGTACCATACCACGACAAGAGCCAGTCTGGACGAGACTGGGCCGTGACACGTCATAGATAGGGTCTCATGTATATATTGTATATTATTCGTCTTTCTCTTAAGATAAAGATAACACTTAACGATAACTACCTCTAGAATAGGGATCTTTATTACAGGTATTGTGCGCGTACAGAGCTGTGTACATAGCAGAATACAATATTATTACTTTATTATTGCCTTGGTTGTTTCTACAGGTCCCTCCCATCCTACCTCCTCGATCCAGACAAGGTGACAGGTTGAATCGGACCTTCCTCGTTGGCCAATTCCAGTCATACGAGACTGCGTTCATATCAGCCTGACAATTTGTCACAGGGGCCTGAGACCAGGCCGCCTCAAGTCTCGTGTACACCGCAAGTTTAGACGTTTTCGGACCGCTCGAACGTCACAACTGGTGGCAGCGGTGGGATGGCCAACACCGGGAAACCGATGGAGAAGGGACCACGCTGGGAAGAAACAAGAAAACCAAGCATGACGACTATTGGAGATGTCGGCGCCGAACTACGTCCAGCGTACAGCGACTCACAGTCAGGGAGGACGAGAAGCCAGCGGCAGCTGTCCACAATGCCAACTCCAAGGGACCGAGAAGAGTCACGACGAGAAGTGGGGACCGAACGATCAGCGTTTGAGGCACCGAGGAGAGTGGATTTGCTGGACCTGTCCACAGTAGAACTGGACGCAGTGCTGTCGGCTCCCCCAACTGACCTGTCGCCGATACCTTCGTGGCAGACGTTGCCCGACGAGAACGGAAGTTATCGAACCCCTAAAGACTCTGGTTCTGATAACCACGGTCTCGGGGGCCGATACGAACACCGTGACGACGATTCGACAGTACAGATGATGGAAGAGATTGCCGAGCTACGACAAACCATGGGGTCTATGGCCAGGACTGTATCGGTGATAGCGATCCAGATGTCCAGAATAAATGCCAGTCAGATTCAGGAAAGAGAGGCGATCAGACGACCGGACACTGAAAACGACGTCGCAGAGCGGAATGCGAGTTGTGGGGCTGCTGAAACGGTTGGTGATAAACGCCGAACTGAATCCAAGTCCGGATCGCAGCATGGTTGCGATCAGACGCCACCGCCGCCGAGACGAGAACGAGATGAGCCCATGAGCTGGAGGCAGCCATTAGAGACCTCGACCCCTGTGATTGAGGTGAGGCGGCCGATGTTGACGGCGGCAAAGGCAGCTACCTATGATGGGACGACGCCATTGCGGGATTATCTCTCCCATTTCGATCACTGTGCTGCTATCAACGGATGGACATACTCACAACAGGGTCAATATCTGGCCGTCGCCCTCCGAGGATCTGCCCAGCAGCTTTTAGCCAGCTTGAAATCAGAACCAGGGAGTGCTGACTATGGGCTATTGAGGGATGCCTTGGAGAAGCGGCTTGCCCGCCGAATCAACTGGATTTGTACAAAACGCAGTTAAAATCAAGATACCGAGAGAAGTCAGAAGATCTTCCGGGCCTAGCTCAGGCATTGTTTCGGCTTGCACAACAGGCATATCCCGATGCCGGAGAGGACGTACAGGATACCTTGGCAAAGGATCAGTTTTTGGAGGCTATTGGAGACGAGCTTAGATTTCTTGTATGGCAGACGCGGCCGAAGACCTTAGATGCAGCTGTACACTCTGCTGTAGAAGTAGAAGCATTCAAGTCCTCGCAACGCCGTAAGACTTGGGCACCCGCGAAGTCCACGGTTCCTAGTAAAGATGAGGGAATAGCTGCAACTTCCGAGGATGACGAAGAATCTGAAGCTCGCCTGAGAAAACAGATCAAGGAATTGATGGAAGAAATAATGCGAAAGTCTCAGTCTCGTCCACAGCGACGACCACAAAGATACGCCAGAGGCCCACAACGGACGTATAGGAATCGGGAACGAAGTAATGCTTGCTGGTCGTGCGGCAGAGAGGGTCCTTACCGGGCGGACTGTCCAGATGTGTCCAGAACAGATGACTCTAAACCGCCGAGATCGCCCAAGAATCCTCCCAAAGTTAATACTTCCGGGGAAGCTGGACTTTATTTACCTGCCAAGATCGGGCCCGTGAAGATGTGGTGTTGTGTTGACACTGGGGCGTCGATTTCCCTCCTGAGCGAGAAAGTATACCAGCAGCTGAGTCCTCGGCTCAGACCAGCATTGAGCAACCCGTCTTATGCTAGTATTCGAATGGCTGACGGTACGCTGATGCCCCTGAAAGGTGAAGCTGATTTTAAAATCACTATAGACGGTACCACACGAACACAGAGGATGATAGTCGGAGATCTGACAGTGGACGCTCTCCTAGGATACGACTTCCTAGGCACCCACTGTACCCAGATCGACACGCAGCGTCACCGGGTCAAGTATGGCGGCCACTACGTCCAATGCGAGGTCGTGGAGAGTGCAGGCTGTTACCGTGGAACCGAGGCCGAGACGAAACCGCAGCGAACGACCCGGGGGTAAGATATTAGACGCCCCGCGCGTTATCAGGATTATGCTTTAGCATGTCCACCGAAGTCCGAGAAGGATGAGTCTGGGGAGCGTGTGTGGTGTCCCTTCTGTGACCGGAATTACTGCTCCAAGAAGCACCTCCGGGAACACCTCCGACGAGTCCATAACTGGGAAGCTGGACGGCCATACCCTCCGCCACGGGCCAAGGAAGACCCTGGGATCAGGATCCCTGCACGAATCCGGCAGCCTCGGGCGGGACCGTCCAACATCGCTGCTACGCCCGCAGTTCGCTGTCTGTCAGTGGTGACTGTGCCACCGGGAAGAGGGGCGGACGCCCCTGAAGTCGACCCTGGGACTACAGCAACTGAGGTGGTTGTTGCACACGAAATCAGCGAGGATGAGCCTCAACTCTCCCATCCACCATTCAACGAGGAGACAGAGCGGGAGCTGATTGCTGAGAGAGACGCGGGCAATGGTGGATGCCCCATCACCCCCGGAGCCGTGAATGAGGCCAATCCTGACGAGTGTGTTCGGAGCAACACAACGGCTGCCGAAAACCCGGATGCGATGGCGAAGACCACCGACGATGAGAAGGGGCGAGGCAGCTCGCCTGCGTTCTTCAAGCCTTGGGGGACTGATGCTTCGGCAGAGGCAATGGAGCCGGAGGAACCCGAGATAATCCACCCAACAGAGATGCCCGGGGCTGGTGTCCGTCCTGTGAGTACCCCAGCCGGAGAGGAAAGCAGGCCGGAGGACCTGGAGGCGGCGCCTCCCCAGAGAGCAGTGGTTCGCCTGACAAGAACCTACGTTGACACGGTTAGAAATCGCCGTGGGGTGGTAACCCGGAAAATATACGACAAGTGGAAGTGGAGTGAGGAACGTCCTCCGTAATTCGGCCGTGATTGGCCGGTGTTGTGAAGCCAGGGACCTGATGTCCCCTCCTTCAGCGACAACCCAGCAGACGGCTGGGAAGGACGTCGATTGGTAATTCTACGTATTGAAGCTTTTGTTATTATACTGTGAACTATCTACACTTTCGGAGAAAGGACTGCGTGTTCATTCTACTCACCTGTGATTGGTAGCTGTGCCGAGCTCCACGACGAGGGCGTCGTGTTTTCGAAGGCGTGGGTAGTGTGACGAAAATGCCCGTGACCTGGAGAATGTAATTTTCGTTCTACGCTGACATTCTAAATAGCATTGTGTATGGACCGATAATGGTGGATATTCGACTTACCTGTATTAACTGTGCGCTGAAACTTTCAGCGAGGGACGTGTAAATATCCCTGACACGCATCTTGCATCGAAACCGGGCGAGAGAAGTCGAACTCTATTGATCTGACACGAAATCCAACACCGCCTGAGTCTATACTTTCGCTTTATGGAGGTTGCCATGTTTGGGCCCGCAATGGATTCTGGGAGCCGGAGCCTATATAAGACGCAGAGAATGGACGTTCGGCATTCTGTCTCAGACAATCGGCGGGTAAACATCGTGCGGGAGAGCACAGAGACAGGATCGCCGCAAATGCGCCGAATGTGCCGAAAGTGCCGAATTGACTGCCGAAACAGCGCCGAACCATCCGCCGAAGGGTTGGAAAGCCGAGAGCTGAGCCATAGCTTGGGGATAATAGATACTAACACGCACAGTATCTGATGACGAGACGAACCGTCAGACGGGGATAAGATACTAACACGCACAGTATCTGAAGACGAGATGTCCATCAACGGGAAATACAGAGCACCAAATATACTACACATACTTACTCACACACACCAGATCATCGGCCTTCGGGACGAGATCTGTACATCCAGCTCACACTAGCACGCACTTCAACACAGACTAGCACTCGAGGTTACGACCGAGAATTGCGTACGTCTAATTCACTCACTCACCTTACCCTCATGGGTCGTATACAGGCTTCGGCTAGATGCGATCAATAACATATACTTGCTTACATACAAGATCGTCGGCCTTACGGACGGAATAGATCTAATCACACTCACCTACACTAGTTACCTACAGGCCTCGGCTAGAGGTGACGGATTACACAAGCTTACATCCACTGTACATATTTACACTGCCGCAGGGCTCGAATTATGCTTTTCTGCAAGTCTTGAATGCTATTACAAATCATTGATATTAATTGACATTACACTGTAAGGTAATAATACGCTCCCGAGACCCGGGCATTATTACCACATATATATGCAGACAATCTGAGCCTATTAACTCATCCTTGGGTCAACGCCGTGAGTGCCGAAGACGGGTCGCCGAAGACGGGCCGTCGAATTCGGGCCGCCGAAGACGTGAGGTCTGACGAGCCGAAGACGGGTCGCCGAAGTCGGGCCGCCGAAGACGTGAAGTCTGCCGAGCCGAAGTCGGGTCGCCGAAGACGTGAAGTCTGCCGAGCCGAAGACGTGTGGTCTGCCGAGCCGAAGACGGGTCGCCGAAGTCGGGCCGCCGAAGGCGTGAAGCCTGCCGAACCGAAAGGGGTCGCCGCCGATTTCGAGCCGCCGAATTCGGGTCGCCGAAGACGTGAGGTCTGCCGAGCCGAAAGGGGCTGCCGCCGAAGACGCTGTGGTGTGCCGTACGGGCCCACGCCGCCGAAGGGCTACTGCCAGGAGAGACAGTGATACGGAGAGGATTCCAGAGACGATTAATAACGCTTAGATGAACTGGGCCGTGTAGCCTTAGACACGATAGACGTTCCATACAGTCCGAGGCTACGCCTACGACCGGGGAGGAACCAGAGACGCCGTACCATACCACGACAAGAGCCAGTCTGGACGAGACTGGGCCGTGACGCGTCATAGATAGGGTCTCATGTATATATTGTATATTATTCGTCTTTCTCTTAAGATAAAGATAACACTTAACGATAACTACCTCTAGAATAGGGATCTTTATTACAGGTATTGTGCGCGTACAGAGCTGTGTACATAGCAGAATACAATATTATTACTTTATTATTGCCTTGGTTGTTTCTACAGGTCCCTCCCATCCTACCTCCTCGATCCAGACAAGGTGACAGGTTGAATCGGACCTTCCTCGTTGGCCAATTCCAGTCATACGAGACTGCGTTCATATCAGCCTGACAATTTGTCACAGGGGCCTGAGACCTGGCCGCCTCAAGTCTCGTGTACACCGCAAGTTTAGACGTTTTCGGACCGCTCGAACGTCACAACTGGTGGCAGCGGTGGGATGGCCAACACCGGGAAACCGATGGAGAAGGGACCACGCTGGGAAGAAACAAGAAAACCAAGCATGACGACTATTGGAGATGTCGGCGCCGAACTACGTCCAGCGTACAGCGACTCACAGTCAGGGAGGACGAGAAGCCAGCGGCAGCTGTCCACAATGCCAACTCCAAGGGACCGAGAAGAGTCACGACGAGGAGTGGGGACCGAACGATCAGCGTTTGAGGCACCGAGGAGAGTGGATTTGCTGGACCTGTCCACAGTAGAACTGGACGCAGTGCTGTCGGCTCCCCCAGCTGACCTGTCGCCGATACCTTCGTGGCAGACGTTGCCCGACGAGAACGGAAGTTATCGAGCCCCTAAAGACTCTGGTTCTGATAACCACGGTCTCGGGGGCCGATACGAACACCGTGACGAGGATTCGACAGTACAGATGATGGAAGAGATTGCCGAGCTACGACAAACCATGGGGTCTATGGCCAGGACTGTATCGGTGATAGCGATCCAGATGTCCAGAATAAATGCCAGTCAGATTCAGGAAAGAGAGGCGATCAGACGACCGGACACTGAAAACGACGTCGCAGAGCGGAATGCGAGTTGTGCGGCTGCTGAAACGGTTGGTGATAAACGCCGAACTCAATCCAAGTCCGGATCGCAGCAGGGTTGCGATCAGACGCCACCGCCGCCGAGACGAGAACGAGATGAGCCCATGAGCTGGAGGCAGCCATTAGAGACCTCGACCCCTGTGATTGAGGTGAGGCGGCCGATGTTGACGGCGGCAAAGGCAGCTACCTATGATGGGACGACGCCATTGCGGGTTTATCTCTCCCATTTCGATCACTGTGCTGCTATCAACGGATGGACATACTCACAACAGGGTCAATATCTGGCCGTCGCCCTCCGAGGATCTGCCCAGCAGCTTTTAGCCAGCTTGAAATCAGAACCAGGGAGTGCTGACTATGGGCTATTGAGGGATGCCTTGGAGAAGCGGTTTGCCCCGCCGAATCAACTGGATTTGTACAAAACGCAGTTAAAATCCAGATACCGAGAGAAGTCAGAAGATCTTCCGGGCCTAGCTCAGGCATTGTTCGGCTTGCACAACAGGCATATCCCGATGCCGGAGAGGACGTACAGGATACCTTGGCAAAGGATCAGTTTTTGGAGGCTATTGGAGACGAGCTTAGATTTCTTGTATGGCAGACGCGGCCGAAGACCTTAGATGCAGCTGTACACTCTGCTGTAGAAGTAGAAGCATTCAAGTCCTCGCAACGCCGTAAGACTTGGGCAACCGCGAAGTCCACGGTTCCTAGTAAAGATGAGGGAATAGCTGCAACCTCCGAGGATGACGAAGAATCTGAAGCTCGCCTGAGAAAACAGATCAAGGAATTGATGGAAGAAATAATGCGAAAGTCTCAGCCTCGTCCACAGCGACGACCACAAAGATACGCCAGAGGCCCACAACGGACGTATGGGAATCGGGAACGAAGTAATGCTTGCTGGTCGTGCGGCAGAGAGGGTCCTTACCGGGCGGACTGTCCAGATGTGTCCAGAACAGATGACTCTAAACCGCCGACATCGCCCAAGAATCCTCCCAAAGTTAATACTTCCGGGGAAGCTGGACTTTATTTACCTGCCAAGATCGGGCCCGTGAAGATGTGGTGTTGTGTTGACACTGGGGCGTCGATTTCCCTCCTGAGCGAGAAAGTATACCAGCAGCTGAGTCCTCGGCTCAGACCAGCATTGAGCAGCCCGTCTTATGCTAGTATTCGAATGGCTGACGGTACGCTGATGCCCCTGAAAGGTGAAGCTGATTTTAAAATCACTATAGACGGTACCACACGAACACAGAGGATGATAGTCGGAGATCTGACAGTGGACGCTCTCCTAGGATACGACTTCCTAGGTACCCACTGTACCCAGATCGACACGCAGCGTCACCGGGTCAAGTATGGCGGCCACTACGTCCAATGCGAGGTCGTGGAGAGTGCAGGCTGTTACCGTGGAACCGAGGCCGAGACGAAACCGCAGCGAACGACCCGGGGGCAAGATATTAGACGCCCCGCGCGTTATCAGGATTATGCTTTAGCATGTCCACCGAAGTCCGAGAAGGATGAGTCTGGGGAGCGTGTGTGGTGTCCCTTCTGTGACCGGAATTACTGCTCCAAGAAGCACCTCCGGGAACACCTCCGACGAGTCCATAACTGGGAAGCTGGACGGCCATACCCTCCGCCACGGGCCAAGGAAGACCCTGGGATCAGGATCCCTGCACGAATCCGGCAGCCTCGGGCGGGACCGTCCAACATCGCTGCTACGCCCGCAGTTCGCTGTCTGTCAGTGGTGACTGTGCCACCGGGAAGAGGGGCGGACGCCCCTGAAGTCGACCCCGGGACTACAGCAACTGAGGTGGTTGTTGCACACGAAATCAGCGAGGATGAGCCTCAACTCTCCCATCCACCATTCAACGAGGAGACAGAGCGGGAGCTGATTTCTGAGAGAGACGCGGCCAATGGTGGATGCCCCATCACCCCCGGAGCCGTGAATGAGGCCAATCCTGACGAGTGTGTTCGGAGCAACACAACGGCTGCCGAAAACCCGGATGCGATGGCGAAGACCACCGACGATGAGAAGGGGCGAGGCAGCTCGCCTGCGTTCTTCAAGCCTTGGGGGACTGATGCTTCGGCAGAGGCAATGGAGCCGGAGGAACCCGAGATAATCCACCCAACAGAGATGCCCGGGGCTGGTGTCCGTCCTGTGAGTACCCCAGCCGGAGAGGAAAGCAGGCCGGAGGACCTGGAGGCGGCGCCTCCCCAGAGAGCAGTGGTTCGCCTGACAAGAACCTACGTTGACACGGTTAGAAATCGCCGTGGGGTGGTAACCCGGAAAATATACAAGTGGAAGTGGAGTGAGGAACGTCCTCCGTAATTCGGCCGTGATTGGCCGGTGTTGTGAAGCCAGGGACCTGATGTCCCCTCCTTCAGCGACAACCCAGCAGACTGCTGGGAAGGACGTCGATTGGTAATTCTACCGTAATTGAAGCCTTTGTTATTATACTGTGGACTATCTACACTTTCGGAGAAAGGACTGCGTGTTCATTCTACTCATCTGTGATTGATAGCTGTGCCGAGCTCCACGACGAGGGCGTCGTGTTTTCGAAGGCGTGGGTAGTGTGACGAAAATGCCCGTGACCTGGAGAATGTAATTTTCGTTCTACGCTGACATTCTAAATAGCATTGTGAATGGACCGATAATGGTGGATATTCGACTTACCTGTATTAACTGTGCGCTGAAACTTTCAGCGAGGGACGTGTAAATATCCCTGACACGCATCTTGCATCGAAACCGGGCGAGAGAAGTCGAACTGTGCTGATCTGACACGAAATCCAACACCGCCTGAGTCTATACTTTCGCTTTATGGGGGCTGCCATGTTTAGGCCCGCAATGGATTCTGGGAGCCAGAGCCTATATAAGACGCAGAGAATGGACGTTCGGCATTCTGTCTCAGACAATCGGCGGGTAAACATCGTGCGGGAGAGCACAGAGACAGGATCGCCGCAAATGCGCCGAATGTGCCGAAAGTGCCGAATTGACTGCCGAAACAGCGCCGAACCATCCGCCGAAGGGTTGGAAAGCCGATAGCTGAGCCATAGCTTGGGGATAATAGATACTAACACGCACAGCATCTGATGACGAGACGAACCGTCGGACGTGGATAAGATACTAGCACGCACAGTATCTGAAGACGAGATGTCCATCAACGGAAAATACAGAGCACCAAATATCCTACACATACTTACTCACACACACCAGATTATCGGCCTCCGGGACGAGATCTGTACATACAGCTCACACTAGCACGCACTTCAACACAGACTAGCGTTCGAGGTTACGACCGAGAATTGTGTACGTCTAATTCACTCACTCACCTTGCCTCCATGGGTCGTATACAGGCTTCGGCTAGATGCGATCAATAACATATACTTGCTTACATACAAGATCGTCGGCCTTACGGACGGAATAGATCTAATCACACTCACCTACACTAGTTACCTACAGGCCTCGGCTAGAGGTGCCGGATTACACAAGCTTACATCCACTGTACATATTTACACTGCCGCAGGGCTCGAATTATGCTTTTCTGCAAGTCTTGAATGCCATTACAAATCATTGATATTAATTGACATTACACTGTAAGGTAATAATACGCTCCCGAGACCCGGGCATTATTACCACATATATATGCAGACAATCTGAGCCTATTAACTCATCCTTGGGTCAAAGCCGTGAGTGCCGAAGACGGGTTGCCGAAGACGGGCCGTCGAATTCGGGCCGCCGAAGACGTGAGGTCTGCCGAGCCGAAGACGGGTCCCCGAAGTCGGGCCGCCGAAGACGTGAAGTCTGCCGAGCCGAAGTCGGGTCGCCGAAGACGTGAAGTCTGCCGAGCCGAAGACGTATGATCTGCCGAGCCGAAGACGTATGGTCTGCCGAGCCGAAGACGGGTCGCCGAAGTCGGGCCGCCGAAGGCGTGAAGTCTGCCGAGCCGAAAGGGGTCGCCGCCGAATTCGGGCCGCCGAATTCGGGTCGCCGAAGACGTGAGGTCTGCCGAGCCGAAAGGGGCTGCCGCCGAAGACGCTGTGGTGTGCCGTACGGGCCGACGCCGCCGAAGGGCTACTGCCAGGAGAGGCAGTGATACGGAGAGGATTCCAGAGACGATTAATAACGCTTAGATGAACTGGGCCGTGTAGCCTTAGACACGATAGACGTTCCATACAGTCCGGGGCTACGGCTACGACCGGGGAGGAACCAGAGACGCCGTACCATACCACGACAAGAGCCAGTCTGGACGAGACTGGGCCGTGACGCGTCATAGATAGGGTCTCATGTATATATTGTATATTATTCGTCTTTCTCTTAAGATAAAGATAACACTTAACGATAACTACCTCTAGAGTAGGGATCTTTATTACAGGTATTGTGCGCGTACAGAGCTGTGTACATAGCAGAATACAATATTATTACTTTATTATTGCCTTGGTTGTTTCTACAGGTCCCCCATCCTACCTCCTCGATCCAGACAAGGTGACAGGTTGAATCGGACCTTCCTCGTTGGCCAATTCCAGTCATACGAGACTGCGTTCACATCAGCCTGACAATTTGTCACAGGGGCCTGAGACCAGGCCGCCTCAAGTCTCGTGTATTCATGTATTCATGTATTTTTTTCGTGCCAATACGGTTTTCCTTCTCTCGCTGTATGGCTATTTGGAGAAACTGAAGGTTCCCCACTTGCCATTTATGCTGGGCATAGTGCTGGCGATATTGACGGGGACCCTGTTTGATGACGTGCTTTCCACTGAAGCTTTGGAAGGAGGATAAAGGCTTATTGACCATTATAGAAGGGCATATGGCCTATTAAAGCAGGGTAAGCACTTCGAAGAATGACAAGCAATTCATTGTGACTCAATATTTCGGTTTATTCCTTCAAACCATCGCCAGGAGTAATTTTACAGAGAAACCTAACGGTATATATACAGGTAAGGTGTTGAAATAATTGGTGAGGAATAAACATATATGGTTGTAAAAATGCCATCAATGCTGATTATGTGCAATATGAACAGTTGTTGTGTCATTACATAAAAAGATACATGATATAAGAGATTAACAGTATGTGAGATTAAACAGTAAGCGGTGACGGCAATAAGCAAAGACTCAGGTAAGGCTGGCACGTGTTTGTATATACATAAGCAAGTGACCAGTTCAATATAATACACATTTGTCAGATTTTATTGTTTTATCAATCAAACAAAGCTAACTGCTTTGAAGCTTTCAATTCATGATTTAAATGCGGTTTGTTGCTTTTAATTGCAAAAGCCTCTTTAAATAGTAATTCTGACCAATCCTGTGATTTATTTATGACTTTCATGTTGTTAAAAATAATCTGAAGAAGGTTAGGTACAACAGTGATGTCCGAGTTAGGCATGCCGAGTTCGGACATCACTTTTGTACCTAAAGGTCACGTGGACGGCACGTGATTTGTGATTTTTGGTTCTCTCTTGTTAATACCGTAGTTAGCCATTTGAAAGAGCTGATTGGGTCGTATTGACATTGGAAATTTGCGTATGACCTTTGTGAGGTAGACAAAATCGATTCACAGAGAATGACGTGCGATACATATCGCTAAAAATCGATTCCCCATAAGGTGAAATTGGGTCGCATTGACCTTTGACCTCTGAGTGCACTCTATCCCATGATGCATCACTTCAGGTTCCGGAGACGTGACCGGAAGTGACCTTTGACACCTGCGCACCATTATTAATATTCGATATTGTGCGCATGCGCAGGGGTCAAAGGTCACTCGCGATCACGTGACTGGAACCGGAAGTGATGCATGATGGGATAGAGTGCACTCGGAGGTCAAAGGTCAATACGACCCAATTTCAGCTATATTATTACTATCACCTGTGTTTTTACGAGAATGATCAGGGCTTTAATTTCTCTCATGTCAAATCTACGACATGAGAGACGATTCAAATTTTGACATAGCTAAATATCATTCCTGCATGTTTTTACTGCATAAACATGCTCTCCTGATAGCATTTGGTAGATCATGTGCAGACTATGACGAATTCAATAAACGTCGTAGAAACTTGTCAAACCGGGATATATCACCAAACATCTATGTTCAAACTTTCTTAAAGTCCGTGATAAATATCGTAGGCCTTACACCGACGGCAAAATACGATCGTAGTGTGCAAGATCCATTGCGCTTCCTTTCCTAACTTGTGTCTAATTTCGCTTAACTCGAGACTTGAGGCCGTTTAAATATGATGTATGACTTCACATCGAGATTTCATAACTTCACATCGTGGGTAGGCATAGTGACTTCTACTGTAGTAGTACTGAGAAGCCCCAATTCGCAAGAAGTTCTAGCAAATCTCCATAAATTCGGCATAGTCCCAGCTGACAAAGCTCCAAATAATATAACATTCATATATAAATATTACTATTACAAGGTGCTGGTTGAAGAATTGAGTGTAAACATATCGTCATCAACTAGGTCTACTAGTAGTATAGAAAGAGTATTTAAAGCCTTATTCGCCCCACTGCGCATGTGCAGAAAACAAAAATGGGGCGGTCATGGGGCGGTGTGCTCAGGAGTGTTTTGCGCAAGTATGACGTCACTTCCGGTCTGGATGAATCGGGCGTGACCTTGGGGGCATGTATTCCTCTGCGGTGATGCGGCCTGGCGGTGATGCGGTCTGCCTCCGCGGACAGAAAGTAGTCCCAAATACGTAGGTTTCCGTGAGAATGTTCGGCAATCTTCAGGGGCGAGAGGGGCCGCTAGTGGACCGATTGGGTCGAGTGAGGTGTCAAAGTGAAGCGTTCCTCCAGGGCCATTCAGTCATGGGTGGGTGCATGTAAAATGAGGATTTGTCCCCGAAAATAAAAATAAGAGCAGAACGCGGACTTTACCCCTACAATAGAGGAAAAACCCTATCCCAAAGGGCTAATATCGGTCCCTGGCTTATCGGGGCCTGTCTAGAGAGGTAGGGTGGGGGGAGTGAGTGTATGTAAATTTAGGATTTGTCCCGCAAGTATAAAAAGCGGAACACGGACTTTACCCCTAAAATAGGGGAAAACCCCTATCAACCATATCCAAAAGACCACTATGGGTCCGAATGGGTCGTGGGAGGTGTCAAAGTGAAGCTATTGTGGGGTAGAGTCAGAATGGCGTGTTTTTTATTGCAAGTCGCGTCAATCTGCGCATGCGTAGTTGGGTGTAGTAAGTAAAGTGGTCATTTTGGGGGGTGCATGGGGTGTGTTTGGGGTAGAGATGGACCACTATTGGTCCGAATTTGTCGTGGGAGGTGTCATTTTGTAGCTCTCGGGGTGTAGACCCCGATTTGAGGGCTGTCCACAGCATCTGTCACGTCATCGGTGGCGTCATCAGTACGAGTAGTAGCGGAAGTGGGCATTTTGGTAAGTGAATGAAGGTATTTGGGGTAGAAAAGAACCACTATTGGTCCGAATGCGTCGTGGGAGGTGTCATCTTGTAGTTCTCGGAGTGTACATCCGCTTTGAGGGATGTTCGCGTCCTCTGTGACTTCATCAGGACGAGTAGTAGCGAAAGTGGGCATTCTGGAGCAATGAAGGAAGGTATTTGGTGTAGAGATGGATCATCCAAATCTGCCACGCATTATACCACATCTTTGCTGTGTTATACATCTGTCCTGCATTATACCAAATCTGTGCTGTATTATACCATATCTGTCCTGTGTTATACAAAATCTGTCCTGCATTATACCAAATCTGTCCTGTATTGTACCATATTTGTCCTCTATTATACCATATAGGTCCTGTATTATACCAAATCTGCCCTGTATTATACAGTATCTGTCCTGTATTATACCAAATCTGTGCTGTATTATACAATATCTGTCCTGTGTTATACCATATCTGTGCTGTATTATGACAATATCTGTCCTGTATTATACAATATCTGTCCAGTATTATGCAATATATGTTCTGTATTATACCAAATGTGTGTTGCATTATACAGTATGTCCTGCATTATACCAAATATGTCCTGTATTGTGCCATATTTGTCCTGTATTATACAATATATGTTCTGTATTATACCAATTCTGTGCTGTATTATACCATATCTGTCCTGTATTGTATTATATATGTCCTGTATTATACAATATATATTCTGCATTATACAATCGCATAGCGGTTGTCATGAATAACAACAAATTCAGACATAACGACATATAGAGTATGTACGGCATGTTATGGTATTTATCAGTGCACGGGTGACGCGTTCAACCGATGGAGTGGTCGGTCAGCTTGGTAACGAAAAACGTAACATTGGTCACCCTCTCCACTGTCCACTTGGTGTTGGGGCGTTGTTGTTGGGCCCATTCCAAGGGATCCACGGTGTCCAGTTTCTCCAGCATCGTCTCTAGCGACGCCCGGTTAATGATGGTAAACTGTTGGTCAAATACCCGGTTGTTACTGCTCGGGTAAAAGTATTGGACTTGGACTGTCTCTTATGTTGCAGCACATAACCAAACGCCAGATTCAATTTGAAGGCCGTAGTTTGGTCGTTGAAGGTGGCTTCCACGTAGCTACGTAGACGGGCGAGGTCAGTCAGTCGGAAATTCTAGATATCTTGAATAGGGCGATGACGGTTGAAACATTGCCGTATCATGGACCAATGGCGCCGATAGATGTCATTCACTGGATGGGCATCCTGTAAGAGATCGCTAGGAACATTTATGAGCTCGTCCAAAAAATGTTCGATGTTGTCAAGCGTATGAATCGAAACCGTAACGCTGGGGTCCGGCTGGATATCCAGGCTCTTCTGAACTGTGGGTATAGGCGGGCTCTCCGTCATCGCATCAGCAGTGGCGTTCGTCTCCCCGGGCTTATCTTCACTGGGTCTGACCTTCCACGGCTCCTCTTCAGTGGGAAGGTGTCGCTCATGCCATGGTACCGGGGCATGAATCAAACGTTGGTGTCGCAGCAACCGACTGATTCGTTTGAAGAGTCGACCGCAATCATTACATTGTACCGTCGCGCCCTCGTGGAATGCTCTCTCATGGCGCAGTAAATGATCCTTCCGATTGAATGACCATGCGCAGGTTATACAAGTATACCGTGCAGGACCGGAAGTGATGCATGATGGGATAGAGTGCACTCGGAGGTCAAAGGTCAATACGACCCAATTTCAGCTATATTATTACTTTCACCTGTGTTTTTACGAGAATGATCAGGGCTTCAATTTCTCTCATGTCGAATCTACGACATGAGAGACGATTCAAATTTTGACATAGCTAAATATCATTCCTGCATTTTTTTACTGCATAAACATGCTCCCCTGATAGCATTTGGTAGATCATGTGCAGGCTATGACGAATTCAATAACCGTCGTAGAATATTACTCAGAAACTTGTCAAACCGGGCTATATCACCAAACATCTATATTCAAACTTTCTTAAAGTCCGTGATAAATATCGTAGGCCTTACACCGACGGCAAAATACGATCGTAGTGTGCAAGATCCATTGCGCTTCCTTTCCTAACTTGTGTCTAATTTCGCTTAACTCGAGACTTGAGGCCGTTTAAATATGATGTATGACTTCACATCGAGATTTCATAACTTCACATCGTGGGTAGGCATAGTGACTTCTACTGTAGAGACAAGTACTGAGAAGTACTGAGAAGCCCCAATTCACAAGAAGTTCTAGCAAATCTCCAAAGCAAATTCGTCATAGTCCCAGCTGACAAAGCTCCAAATAATATAACATTCATATATAAATATTACTATTACAAGGTGCTGGTTGAAGAATTGAGTGTAAACATATCGTCATCAACTAGGTCTACTAGTAGTATAGAAAGAGTATTTAAAGCCTTATTTGCCCCACGGCGCATGTGCAGAAAACAAAAATGGGGCGGTCATGGGGCGGTGTGCTCAGGAGTGTTTTGCGCAAGTATGACGTCACTTCCGGTCTGGATGAATCGGGCGTGACCTTGGGGGCATGTATTCCTCTGCGGTGATGCGGCCTGGCGGTGATGCGGTCTGCCTCCGCGGACAGAAAGTAGTCCCAAATACGTAGGTTTTCGTGAGAATGTTCGGCAATCTTCAGGGGCGAGAGGGGCCGCTAGTGGACCGATTGGGTCGAGAGAGGTGTCAAAGTGAAGCGTTCCTCCAGGGCCATTCAGTCATGGGTGGGTGCATGTAAAATGAGGATTTGTCCCCGAAAATAAAAAAAAGCAGAACGCGGACAATAGAGGAAAAACCCTATCCCAAAGGGCTAATATCGGTCCCTGGCTTATCGGGGCCTGTCGAGAGAGGTAGGGTGGGGGGAGTGAGTGTATGTAAATTTAGAATTTGTCCCGAAAGTATAAAAAGCGGAACACGGACTTTACCCCTAAAATAGGGGAAACCCCCTATCAACCCTATCCACAAGGGCTAATATCGGTCCCCCGGGCTTACCGGGGTCTGGGTGCATGGGTGGGTGCATGTAAAAGTTTCTCCAGAAAAAGTATAAAAAGCGGAACACGGACTTTACCCCTATAATAGCGGAAAAACCCTATCAACCCTATCCAAAAGGGCTAATATCGGTCCCCCGGGCTTGTCGGGGTCTGGGTGCATGGGTGGGTGCATGTAAAAGTTTCTCCAGAAAAAAATATAAAAAGCTCCTACAATAGGGGCCTGTATTATACAATATACGGGAAAATGCCTATATGGGGTATGGGGGTGGTCATTTTTTTTGGGGGGGGGGGGGTTACTATGGGTTGTTTGATCTTGTTTTCCACGTCTCGCCACGAAAAACACGATGGGAAGGGTTCCGGAGCTAAGCGGTGAAATTTTTCGAAAAATACCGGAGATATCGGGGTCTGGGTGCGTGGGTGGGTGCATGTAAAATGAGGATTTGTTCCCGAAAATAAAAAAAGCGGAACACGGACTTTACCCCTACAATAGAGGAAAACCCCTATCACAAAGGGCTAATATCGGTCCCTGGCTTATCGGGCCCTGCCGAGAGAGGTAGGGTGGGGGGAGTGGGTGTATGTAAATTTAGGATTTGTCCCGAAAATATAAAAAGCGGAACACGGACTTTACCCCTAAAATAGGGGAAAAACCCTATCGACCCTATCCAAAAGGGCTAATATCGGTCCCCCGGGCTTATCGGGGTCTGGGTGCATGGGTGGGTGCATGCAAAAGTTTCTCCAGAAAAAAATATAAAAAGCGGAACACGGACTTTACCCCTAAAATAGGGCGAAAACCCCTATCAACCCTATCCAAAAGGGTTAATATCGGTCCCCCGGGCTTATCGGGGTCTGGGTGCATGGGTGGGTGCATGTAAAAGTTTCTCCAGAAACACAGGAAGGAAGCAATCAGAGATTGCTCAATTGTATGCCCCCCCTTCCGCTTTAATCCGACACTGCCCCGCCATTGTTCTGTTGTTTATTGGTTGGTGGAGGCCTAATTTGGATAATTATAAAAATTCTGTTTCTGTCACTTTTTTGCCATGCCTCACATAATACATATTCCAAGTATCAGCCAACAAGTGATAATACGATGTTTCGATGCAAGATGGTCGCCAGGGCTTTCGCCAAATCCGAAAATGTGACCTGGTTATGAGACCTACATTCCTTGGGAGTATATTGTGGTGAAATTATGAAGCGATCAGTGAACTTTGAATTTTGCACCCAATTCACTCTTTTTGGGGCAACTTCATACTTTAACTTCAGGACCTATGTTGTCTGCTTTGGAATGTAGGATAACATATAATATAGCCATTTTTCTGGTCCAAATCGGTTATGGACTGAGATCCAGCCTGGACAAATGAATATATCCCATTCACTTTAGTTTTGATAAACAAAGGGCCATAACACTTGAAAATATAACCGAAAGCAGAGAAACTTCATGCTGCACAACTATGGGTCACTGACCACATACATGTATCATGCAAATTTCATACTTGTCCATACAATATTAACCGAGATCCAGCCCTCCAAGTCTCAAAGATTTGAAGAAAAAAGGGCCATAACTGTTGAAAATATACGCGAAATGTGGAGAAACTTCACGCTGCACAACTACAGGGCACTGACCACATATCCTGCAAATTTCATAATTGTCCATACAATATTAACCGAGATCCAGCCCGGACAAGTCCCAATTCACGAAGAATTCAGGAACAAAGGGCCATAACTCTTGAAAATATAAGCGAAACGTGAAGAAACTTTACGCTGCACAACTGTGGGGCACTGACCACATATCATGCAAATTTCATACTTGTCCATACAATATTAACCAAGATCCAGCCCGGACAAGTCCCATTCACAGAGATTTCAGAAAAAGGGCCATAACTCTTGAAAATTATACCGGAACTCGGAAAAAACTCAACGCTGCACATCTACGAGGCACTAGCCACATTCCATGCAAGTTTCAATCCTGTCCATCAAATATTAACCGAGATATTGCTCGGACAAGAAATTCGGACGGACAGACGGACAGACGGACAGACAGACAGACGGACAGACGGACGGACGGACAAAGCGATCGCTATATGCCCCCCCTCTAGTTAGAGGGGGGGCATAAATATATAAAAAGTGGAACACTGACTTTACTCCTACAATAGGGGCCTGTATTATACAATATACGGGAAAATGCCTATCTGGGGTATGGGGGTGGTCATTTTTTTGGGGGGGGGGGGGGGTTTACTATGGGTTGTTTGGTCTTGTTTTTCACGTCTCGCCACGAAAAACACGATGGGAAGGGTTCCGGAGCTAAGCGGTGAAATTTTTCGAAAAATACCGGAGAGGTCTGGATATAGGCCTATACTGGCTATGGGGGTATAGGTCCATCCTGTGAAATTTTTCGTGGGTTTTACTATGGGTTGTTTGGTCTTGTTTTTCACGTCTCGCCATGTAGAACACGATGGGAGAGGTCCCGAAGGTGAGCGGTGAATTTTTTTTAAAAGTACCGGGTAGGTCTGTATATAGGCCCATACTGGCTATGGGAGATTGGTCCATACTGGGTGGACGTTTTGGGGTTTAGGTGAGCCCCTAGTGGTCCTATGGTGTCGTATGAGGTCTTATTTTGAAGCTCTCGTGGAGGAACATCCGACAGGACTAATGTATCGTCAGTTTTCAATATTCTGCGCATGCGTAATCTGGCCTTAGTATAGAAAGTAGGCATTTTAGGGGGTGCGTGGGGGTGTGTTTGGGGTAGAGATGGACCACTATGGGTCCGAATGGGTCGTGGGAGGTGTCAAAGTGAAGCTATTGTGGGGTAGAGTCAGAATGGCGTGTTTTTTATTGCAAGTCGCGTCAATCTGCGCATGCGTAGTTGGGTGTAGTAAGTAAAGTGGTCATTTTGGGGGGTGCATGGGGTGTGTTTGGGGTAGAGATGGACCACTATTGGTCCGAATGTGTCGTGGGAGGTGTCATTTTGTAGCTCCCGGGGTGTAGACCCCGATTTGAGGGCTGTCCACAGCATCTGTCACGTCATCGGTGGCGTCATCAGTACGAGTAGTAGCGGAAGTGGGCATTTTGGTAAGTGAATGAAGGTATTTGGGGTAGAAAAGAACCACTATTGGTCCGAATGCGTCGTGGGAGGTGTCATCTTGTAGTTCTCTGGGTGTACATCCGATAGGAAGGATGTTCGCGTCCTCTGTGACGTCATCAGGACGAGTAGTATAGCGAAAGTGGGCATTCTGGAGCAGTGAAGGAAGGTATTTGGTGTAGAGATGGACCATCCAAATCTGCCACGCATTATACCACATCTTTGCTGTGTTATACATCTGTCCTGCATTATACCAAATCTGTGCTGTATTATACCATATCTGTCCTGTGTTATACAAAATCTGTCCTGCATTATACCAAATCTGTCCTGTATTGTACCATATTTGTCCTCTATTATACCATATAGGTCCTGTATTATACCAAATCTGCCCTGTATTATACAGTATCCGTCCTGTATTATACCAAATCTGTGCTGTATTATACAATATCTGTCCTGTGTTATACCATATCTGTGCTGCATTATGACAATATCTGTCCTGTATTATACAATATCTGTCCAGTATTATGCAATATATGTTCTGTATTATACCAAATGTGTGTTGCATTATACAGTATGTCCTGCATTATACCAAATCTGTCCTGTATTGTGCCATATTTGTCCTGTATTATACAATATATGTTCTGTATTATACCAATTCTGTGCTGTATTATATCATATCTGTCCTGTATTGTATCATATATGTCCTGTATTATACAATATATATTCTGCATTATACAATCGCATAGCGGTTGTCATGAATAACAACAAATTAAGACATAACGACATATAGAGTATGTACGGCATGTTATGCGGTTATACAAGTATATTTATCAGTGCACGGGTGACGCGTTCAACCGATGGAGTGGTCGGTCAGCTTGGTAACGAAAAACGTAACATTGGTCACCCTCTCCACTGTCCACTTGGTGTTGGGGCGTTGTTGTTGGGCCCATTCCAAGGGATCCACGGTGTCCAGTTTCTCCAGCATCGTCTCTAGCGACGCCCGGTTAATGATGGTAAACTGTTGGTCAAATACCCGGTTGTTACTGCTCGGGTAAAAGTATTGGACTTGGACTGTCTCTTATGTTGCAGCACATAACCAAACGCCAGATTCAATTTGAAGGCCGTAGTTTGGTCGTTGAAGGTGGCTTCCACGTAGCTACGTAGACGGGCGAGGTCAGTCAGTCGGAAATTCTAGATATCTTGAATAGGGCGATGACGGTTGAAACATTGCCGTATCATGGACCAATGCGCCGATAGATGTCATTCACTGGATGGGCATCCTGTAAGAGATCGCTAGGAACATTTATGAGCTCGTCCAGAAAATGTTCGATGTTGTCAAGCGTATGAATCGAAACCGTAACGCTGGGGTCCGGCTGGATATCCAGGCTCTTCTGAACTGTGGGTATAGGCGGGCTCTCCGTCATCGCATCAGCAGTGGCGTTCGTCTCCCCGGGTTTATCTTCACTGGGTCTGACCTTCCACAGCTCCTCTTCAGTGGGAATGTGTCGCTCATGCCATGGTACCGGGGCATGAATCAAACGTTGGTGTCGCAGCAACCGACTGATTCGTTTGAAGAGTCGATCGCAATCATTACATTGTACCGTCGCGCCCTCGTGGAGTGCTCTCTCATGGCGCAGTAAATGATCCTTCCGATTGAATGACCATGCGCAGGTTATACAAGTATACCGTGCATCGTTGTGGGTGGAGGCCTCATGGCAGCGCAAGTCGTGCAGACGAGTAAACTGCTTCTGGCAAGTTGTGCAAGTGAACATCTTGGTGGTTGACAGAGTGTCTGATGAAACGGCCAGGCCGCTTCCCTTTTATAGCACACTAGCTGGTGATCTATTTTTAGCACACTCAGTTCAACTACCCCAAGGCGAGGACCAAGATGTACTGGTGTACGACTGAGGCGCATTGCGCGCGCGCGCGCGTGTGTGTGTGTGTGTGTGTGTGTGTGGGCAGTGGATTTTACATCGGGGATCTTGTCAACATCCGGGTTTCCAAGTGGGTTTTTCTCATCGTTCCTCCATCTGGGTACTGTGGTTTTACATCCGGGTCCTCATCTTACATCCGGGGTTTTCATGAGCCGCATTGGGCACGTGTGTGTGTTTGTGCCCATCCGTGCACAATGTAGAATTACGTTCTCTCCGAAAACTTCTTCTCATCGGATCAATATGCTCAGACCCATTCAATATAAACACAACCAAGAGACATCAACAACAACAGGCACATTGCGTAATACACGTTTTATTAACCTCACACCACCACCACCACCTGGCATTGACGCCGTCAACGATCAGCATGTAGACATATAGAGTATGTACGGCATGTTATGGTATTCATCAGTGCATGGGTGACGCATTCAGCTGATGGGGGTGATCGGTCAGCTTGGTAACGAAAAACGTGACATTGGTCACCCTCTCTACGACCCATTGTGTGTTGGGGCGTTGTTGTTGGGCCCATTCCAAGGGATCCACGGTGTCCAGTTTCTCCAGCATCGCCTCTAGCGATGCCCGGTTAATGATGGTAAACGGTTGGTCAAATACCCGGATGTTACTGCTCGGGTAGAAGTATCGGGCTTGGTCTGTGTCCTCATGCTGCAGCACATAACCAAACGCCAGATTCAACTTGAAGGTCGTAGTTTGATCATTGAAGATGGCTTCCACGTAGCTGCGTAGACGGGCGAGGTCGGTGAGTCGGAAATTGTAGATATCTTGATTAGGGCGATGATGGTAGAAACAGTGCTGGATCATGGGCCAATGGCGCCGATAGATGTCACTCACTGGATGGTCTTCATGTAACAGATCGCTAGGAACATTTATGGGTTCGTCCACAAAGTGTACTTTGCCCTTCATGTCATACAAAATCTGGTCCACGGTCTTGTCGTCGGAATTTGACTGTTGAATTAGGGCGACATCTTCATCGACCCTCGTGCGATGGGTGGGAGTTCCCACTGTCTCGATATTGGTGCCTACAGGCTCCTCTACCTGCAAACGTGGCTGCAGAACAGGGTGTCGTGTGCGTTGGTGTGACAGCAACTGACTAGTCAGTTTGAAAAGCCGACCACATTCTTCGCATGGACGTTTGGCTACGTCATGGTATGCACGTGTGTGGCGCTGTAAATGATCCGGGCGCTGAAATGACAGTGTACATATCGTACAGCTATACCGGGCGGTTCCTTCGTGCTTGGTAGCCTCATGGCGGCGCAAGTCGTGCAGACGAGTGAATGATTTCGAGCACGTAGTACAAGTGAACATCTTGGTGGTTTAGTGTCTGATGAAACGGCCAGGCCGCTTCCCTTTTATAGCACGCTAGCTGGTGATCTATTTTTAGCACACTCAGTTAAACTACCCCAAGTCGAGGACCGAGACTGGTGTACTGGTGTACGACTGAGCCGCATTGCGCGCACGCGTGTGTGTGTTTGTGTGTGTGTATGTGTGGGCAGTGGATTTTACATCCGGGATCTTGTCAACATCCGGGTTTCCAAGTGGGTTTTTCCCGTCGTTCCTCCGTCTTCCATCCGGGTACTGTGGTTCTACATCCGGGTCCTCATCTTACATCCGGGTTTTTCCATGTTTACTGTCACGTGACCGGAACCGGGAGTTGTCACAAGACCGGTGGCGCTCCCTGTCGGAAGTAGTAGGAGGTCAATATCAGGGCACCACCCGTCTTGTGACATCTGTGATTTCCCCATGAAACATTATCAGGAAGTACTGCGTGGATCTTTCTCAAATTTGGTACACAGGTTCCCCTTGTGTTCCAGTTGTGCAAGATACCTTCTTCGGTCCGATTCGAAAATCCAATATGCCAGGCGACCATTTTGAATTTCCCAATGAAATTTTGTTACCATGAATTCTCAGGAACTAATGCATGGATCTTTGTCAAATTTGGTACACAGGTTCCCCTTGTGGTCTAGTTGTGCAAGGTACCTTTTCCGGTCCGATTCGAAAATCGAATATGGCCAACAGGCGGCCATCTTGGATTTCCTCATGAAACTTTATCGTGATTTCTCAGAAGTACTGCATGGATCTTCCTTAAATTTGGTACACAGGTTTCTTAATGTGGTCCAGTTGTGCAACATACCTTTTTGGCCATCTTGAATTTCCCCTTGAAACATTGTTATCGTGAATTCTCAGGGACTACTTCATGGATCATTCTGAAATTTGGTACACAGGTCCCACATAAGGCCTAGTTGTACAAGATACTCTAAATGGTCCGATTCAAAAATCCAAGTTACGCTTCAAATCAATACGGTATTTCCGAGTTGTGACGTTGCATCACAAAGAGTCTGCGGATCAAACGGTTGGGCATATTCTATATATTGAATATAGAGAATATCCATACCTTCACCTTCTATGTCAATGAGTTCAAATGATTCCGAATTAAAATGTATTTCTTCAAATTTTAAATCAGTTTACTTTATTCCGTGCCGTTGAAAGTGAAATACTACAAAACGAAGACGAAGGATCCTCCGGACATTCACTTTCAGACTAACTTTGCTCATTTCACTTGTACTATAGCAACCGATATCAAGCACAGTTTCTAGAAATCTTGAAACTCCTGAAACTTAGAAAGATAATATCTTGGTGTTTTCCAGTGTCTCCTTTTTGATCTTTTTCGCTCAAATTCAAAATTCTGCAAACAACATTTGTTCTTAGTAACAATGGACAAAAAGATCCTCTTGTCATCAGCTTACAATTATCGGACAATGGTGGGCGCCAAGATCCTTCAACATCTCTCATCTTACAAGAAAATCATTTTCACAGTGAAAGAACTGGGGCATTCTTAACGAGTTCTAACAGCCAAAGAACAGAAGAAATGTTCTCAGGTGGCAGATTTTCAAGCGAGGCAGTGGTGCCCAAGAATCAATTAACTTTTTTGGTTTTACAAAGATTACATTTCAATGACCATAACAATTTGGTATACATTCGCAAACAAAACAGACACAGCGATATTATTGTATAAACAGATCTTCATGTTTTATTGCAAATTTCAAAAAGCACTTTTTGTTTCACAATTCAAATTGCCTCTCATCAAAAAGACTGAATTTTCAATAGAATATATTATATGTACACTACAACAGCAATAACAGCTAAACAACCACAAAAAGTGCACAAAATATTCAATATGTGCTGCATATAAATAATGAAATATATTAACTATGACAATACTGTGAGAACAAAAACAACCTTATCTATATATGTATATACTGGTATAAAATGGCGGGTTTTCGATGTAAGCTCCTTGAACAACCATTCGATAAACATAGAAAATAGAATCATGGTCAATGTAAACGATCCAATCGTATCATAATTAATTCCTACAAATTTTAAATATTTCATTACATGTTAAATCAAAAGATTCACTGAAATGTGACCAAAAAATTGCAAATAGACCAGCCAATCAAACTTCAGATGAGAAATACTTGCCAAGACGATAGCCAATCAAACTGTAGAACAAACAATGAAGCTAGAGATTATGCCAAAATAACATAACAGTAATAGTAAATTATGATTATTCCTCTGACAATTTGCAGCTTAGGGCTGTTCCATTTAAAAGGTATGGGAGGGGTGGAAGGCAGCTTGGAGTTGTACCCCACCACCCATAGAATTTTATTGGCCTTCCCAATGTTGTAGCATGGAATGAAGGGAATTTCCTCCTATGACCCATAGAATAATATAATATAGTGCCCTCCCATACCTTTAATGGAACAGCCCTTACCAGAACTAGAGCACTCAGTACTACAGCACTGAATCATTCAGATTGAGACTGGTACGTCAAATTCATAGGTTTTTACATATGTATGTATATCCACATTGAAGATTGTTTCTTAAACTATTTATGGCCATGCTGAAATAAAATTTAAATCCATGTTACGTATACATAGAGCCATAGACCTTTTGCTTCACTTGATTTAGCGATATATAAAAGTGCGACACCATATGAAAGGAATTCTCCTAAGTGGACAGGAAACAATAACCACTGTTGATTCTATCAGAAATTGCTGAATTGTTTACCTACATCTTATTCTTTGGCTATCTAATAAAAAAATCCTCCATTCTAAAATGATTAAAATTATTTTAAAATCAGCCTGACCAGTGGTGTAGATTTGGGTAAATGAAATTAGTTTCAGTTTTGGATGCTGTGACGGACCTTTCACCTGGTGATTTCAAAAGGAGCTGAGCCGGCGAGCACTATTACCAATTCTATCCTCTGTGATGATTTAAGTGGATTAAGCGAATGATTTGATGTTTAATCTATGGAGAAATTCGGACACACACCAACACACAGATTCTATATCCCAAAACTGGTGAAGACGACTGGATAGACTGTTTGAGTGAGTGAGTGAATATGATTTAACGTCGCTTTCAACCACAAAATTTCATTAAAAGTAGGTCAGCTCAGAACTTGCTATTAACAGTCCCCTATTGCACGTTTTTGCCAAAAATCAAGGTTCTAATATCAACGGAAATCTCCTTATTTTGCCGACGAAAGGGTTTGAATGGACTGACTTGACTGACTCACTCATTCATTACTGAACATAAATGATTTATACAAAATACTACATGGTCTAAATATGAGATTGTTTTGGATATGCCCCTCTCTCAAGTAGTATTCAAATAGAAGATTGTTACCATGCTATTTTTAACTCTGTTGACCTATGTGATAAACAGTTTAGTATATATAATACCATGTGATAAACATTTGATATCATACCATGTGATCAATAATGATATATTATTGTACCACGTGATAAATGTTTTATATCATACCAGGTGACACTTCATTGATCACACTGATCATTATCACTACCGAATACAACATTATTTGACCACCAGTATATCAACCTTCATCAAGCTACAAACATGTATATAAACACCTCATACAATGGACCACAGATAATATTGTTTACACACTATGGTGCTTCTAGAACTTTTGTTTCATACAATTGTGTGATAACTCCTCATACAACTGTGTGACAACTCCTCATACAACTGTGTGACAACTCCTCATACAACTGTGACAACTCCTCATACAACTGTGTGATAACTCCTCATACAACTGTGTGATAACTCCTCATACAACTGTGTGATAACTCCTCATACAACTGTGATAACTCCTCATACAACTGTGACAACTCATACAACTGTGACAACTCATACAACTGTGTGACAACTCCTCATACAACTGTGTGATAACTCCTCATACAACTGTGTGATAACTCCTCATACAACTGTGATAACTCCTCATACAACTGTGACAACTCATACAACTGTGACAACTCCTCATACAACTGTGTGACAACTCCTCATACAACTGTGTGATAACTCCTCATACAACTGTGATAACTCCTCATACAACTGTGACAACGCCTCATACAACTGTGACAACTCATACAACTGTGACAACTCCTCATACAACTGTGTGACAACTCCTCATACAACTGTGTGATGACTCCTCATACATCTGTGTGATGACTCCGCATACAACTGTGTGATAACTCCTCATACAACTGTGTGACAACTCCTCATACAACTGTGTGATAACTCCTCATACAACTGTGACAACTCATACAACTGTGTGACAACTCCTCATACAACTGTGTGACAACTCCTCATACAACTGTGTGACAACTCCTCATACAACTGTGTGATAACTCCTCATACAACTGTGACAACTCCTCATACAACTGTGTGATAACTCCTCATACAACTGTGTGATAATTCCTCATACAACTGTGTGTTAACTCCTCATACAACTGTGTGATAACTCCTCATACAACTGTGTGATAACTCCTCATACAACTGTGATAACTCCTCATACAACTGTGACAACTCCTCATACAACTGTGACAACTCCTCATACAACTGTGTGACAACTCCTCATACAACTGTGTGAGGATTCCTCATACAACTGTGACAACTCCTCATACAACTGTGACAACTCCTCATACAACTGTGAGAACTCATACAACTGTGACAACTCCTCATACAACTGTGTGATAACTCCTCATACAACTGTGTGATAAACAGTTTAGTATAATACCATGTGATAAACATTTGATATCATACCATGTGATCAATATTGATATATTATTGTACCACGTGATAAATGTTTTATATCATACCAGGTGACACTTCATTGATCACACTGATCATTATCACTACCGAATACAACATTATTTGACCACCAGTACATCAACCTTCATCAAGCTACAAACATGTATATAAACACCTCATACAATGGACCACAGATAATATTGTTTACACACTATGGTGCTTCTAGAACTTTTGTTTCATACAATTGTGTGATAACTCCTCATACAACTGTGTGACAACTCCTCATACAACTGTGTGATAACTCCTCATACAACTGTGACAACTCCTCATACAACTGTGTGACAACTCCTCATACAACTGTGTGATAACTCCTCATACAACTGTGACAACTCCTCATACAACTGTGACAACTCCTCATACAACTGTGTGACAACTCCTCATACAACTGTGACAACTCCTCATACAACTGTGTGACAACTCCTCATACAACTGTGTGATAACTCCTCATACAACTGTGATAACTCCTCATACAACTGTGAGAACTCCTCATACAACTGTGTGACAACTCCTCATACAACTGTGTGATAACTACTCATACAACTGTGTGATAACTCCTCATACAACTGTGACAACTCATACAACTGTGTGACAACTCCTCATACAACTGTGTGACAACTCCTCATACAACTGTGTGATAACTCCTCATACAACTGTGTGACAACTCCTCATACATCTGTGTGATAACTCCTCATACAACTGTGACAACTCATACAACTGTGTGACAACTCCTCATACAACTGTGTGACAACTCCTCATACAACTGTGTGATAACTCCTCATACATCTGTGTGACAACTCCTCATACAACTGTGTGATAACTCCTCATACAACTGTGTGATAACTCCTCATACATCTGTGTGACAACTCCTCATACAACTGTGTGATGACTCCTCATACAACTGTGTGATAACTCCTCATACATCTGTGTGACAACTCCTCATACAACTGTGTGACAACTCCTCATACAACTGTGTGATAACTCCTCATACATCTGTGTGACAACTCCTCATACAACTGTGTGATAACTCTTCATACAACTGTGACAACTCCTCATACAACTGTGTGATAACTCCTCATATGACTGTGATAACTCCTCATACAACTGTGTGATAACTCCTCATACAACTGTGATAACTCCTCATACAACTGTGACAACTCCTCATACAACTGTGACAACTCCTCATACAACTGTGATAACTCCTCATACAACTGTGACAACTCCTCATACAACTGTGACAACTCCTCATACAACTGTGACAACTCCTCATACAACTGTGTGACAACTCCTCATACAACTGTGACAACTCATACAACTGTGTGATAACTCCTCATACAACTGTGATAACTCCTCATACAACTGTGACAACTCCTCATACAACTGTGACAACTCCTCATACAACTGTGTGACAACTCCTCATACAACTGTGATAACTCCTCATACAACTGTGACAACTCCTCATACAACTGTGACAACTCATACAACTCCTCATACAACTGTGTGATAACTCCTCATACAACTGTGTGGTAACTCCTCATACAACTGTGATAACTCCTCATACAACTGTGACAACTCCTCATACAACTGTGACAACTCATACAACTGTGACAACTCATACAACTGTGTGACAACTCCTCATACAACTGTGATAACTCCTCATACAACTGTGTGCTAAACAGTTTAGTATAATACCATGTGATAAACATTTTATATCATACCATGTGATCAATATTGATATATTATTGTACCACGTGATAAATGTTTTATATCATACCAGGTGACACTTCATTGATCACACTGATCATTATCACTACCGAATACAACATTATTTGACCACCAGTACATCAACCTTCATCAAGCTACAAACATGTATATAAACACCTCATACAATGGACCACAGATAATATTGTTTACACACTATGGTGCTTCTAGAACTTTTGTTTCATACAATTGTGTGATAACTCCTCATACAACTGTGTGACAACTCCTCATACAACTGTGTGATAACTCCTCATACAACTGTGACAACTCCTCATACAACTGTGTGACAACTCCTCATACAACTGTGTGACAACTCCTCATACAACTGTGTGATAACTCCTCATACAACTGTGACAACTCCTCATACAACTGTGACAACTCCTCATACAACTGTGTGACAACTCCTCATACAACTGTGACAACTCCTCATACAACTGTGTGACAACTCCTCATACAACTGTGTGACAACTCCTCATACAACTGTGATAACTCCTCATACAACTGTGAGAACTCCTCATACAACTGTGTGACAACTCCTCATACAACTGTGTGATAACTACTCATACAACTGTGTGACAACTCCTCATACATCTGTGTGATAACTCCTCATACAACTGTGACAACTCATACAACTGTGTGACAACTCCTCATACAACTGTGTGATAACTCCTCATACAACTGTGACAACTCCTCATACAACTGTGACAACTCCTCATACAACTGTGACAACTCCTCATACAACTGTGTGACAACTCCTCATACAACTGTGTGATAACTCCTCATACAACTGTGATAACTCCTCATACAACTGTGAGAACTCCTCATACAACTGTGTGACAACTCCTCATACAACTGTGTGATAACTCCTCATACAACTGTGTGACAACTCCTCATACATCTGTGTGATAACTCCTCATACAACTGTGACAACTCATACAACTGTGTGACAACTCCTCATACAACTGTGTGACAACTCCTCATACAACTGTGTGATAACTCCTCATACATCTGTGTGACAACTCCTCATACAACTGTGTGATAACTCCTCATACAACTGTGTGATAACTCCTCATACATCTGTGTGACAACTCCTCATACAACTGTGTGATGACTCCTCATACAACTGTGTGATAACTCCTCATACATCTGTGTGACAACTCCTCATACAACTGTGTGACAACTCCTCATACAACTGTGTGATAACTCCTCATACATCTGTGTGACAACTCCTCATACAACTGTGTGATAACTCCTCATACAACTGTGTGATAACTCCTCATACAACTGTGTGATAACTCCTCATACATCTGTGTGACAACTCCTCATACAACTGTGTGATGACTCCTCATACAACTGAAAACAACTGTGTGATAACTCCAACCATAACCATGGTAACAACCTTGCAATATAATATTACAATGTAGAAATAAACAAGCACCACCTCTTCCAACAAAAGGGGAAGGAGGGGGGGGGGAGGGAGCATTATGGGCCTGATTCAATCAGTAGGATTTAGCATACATGTACCATACACAACAATTAGATTGAAAAATATCCTCTGAATTGAATCCTATGTATTTTCCATACAGTTTGCATCAATAAAATGGTGAGGTACGGGCAAATTCTTGGCATATATATCAATTTCTTTACTTCATTGCATTATAATCATGTGTGCCCTGAGATATGGTGATAAAGTGACATGAGCATGCATGGGTCGGATTTCACGAGTAATATTGTTATTGGAAGAATACATGTACATGTAGTTGGCCTCCCATTCACTTTGTCACTAGTTCTGTGCCACACTGTATCACTATTTCAAGCACCACCAGAAAATGTCACAAAATTCAAGATGGCTGCTATGATGACATGACAGTGACGATATATTCCAATAAAATTGAAAATTTTACAAGTAAATTTCATGTTATTATTAAAGCTCACACTTACACTTCAACAGTTATTGTTCACACTGAATCCCCAGTGAAGAACAAGCGTTCTGAGAACCCCAAAATCTCGCCTTGCAGGGTTATTCGCTGAAGCTGCAGCAGTATTGAAAGCATACATGTAGAGCAAACAATAACGTCTGGTATAGATGATGTGGTACAGACAATAATGTCTGGAATAGATTATCTGGTACAGACAATAACATCAGTCCCATGTGGAATTACTGCCAGATAGATCAATCCCGTGTAGGATGGATAGGTCAGTGCTGTGGGATTACTACTGCATAGGGCAGTCCAGTGTGAGATTACTGTTGGATAGGTCAGTCCCATGCAAGATTACTGCTGGATAGGCCAGTCCTGTGTACGATTACTGCTGGATAGGTCAGTCCCATGCAAGATTACTGCTGGATAAGCCAGTCCTGTGTAGGATTACTGCTGGATGGGCCAGTCCAGTGTGTTATTACTGCTGGATAGGCCAGTCCTGTGTACTATTACTGCTGGATGGGGCAGTCCCATGTGTTATTACTGCTGGATCCCATGTGGGATTACTGTTCAGTTGGATAGGCCAGTCCCGTCTGGGATTACTGCTGGATAGGTCAGTCCCGTGTGGGATTACTGCTGCATAGGCAGTCCAGTGTGGGATTACTGCTGCATACGGCAATCCCATGTGGGATTACTGCTGGGGAGACCAGTTCCGTGTGGGATTACTGCTGGATAGGCTAACCCTGTGTGGGATTACAGCGGGATAGGTCAGTCCCATGTAGGATTATGGCTGGATAGGTCAGTGCCATGTGGGATTACTGCTGCATATTGCAGTCCAGTGCGAGATTACTTCTGGATAGTCAGTTCCGTGTGGCATTACTGCTGGAAATCAATAGTAATAATAAGCTTGAAAGGTGCCACCTCTCCTAAATAATGAAGTACAAGAGCTGCATGCAACTTCGGTAATATAGTAGAGATTGAGTGATTTGTAAGTTCAAATGACTTACATGTAATGAGCGCAGTCAAATTTGAATCAGTCTCGGGTACCCAGAGGTATAGCCTGAGTGATTGCAGCTATGTAGCTTTCAACTGGAGACAGTACCAATCCCCCATCCAGAAAGAGGTACAGTATGAAATCTGTTACTTGGGGAATAGTGGCTTTGGACCCATTGAACCCAACCGAACTCGAGGACTGCCCACTTTGATCGGTATATACATCGGAAGAACATGGTCTGGTGTAACATTCTGCGATCAGCTTCTGCTGACAATCCCGCCTGAGCACGACGTTCTTTGCACAAATGGTAGTGGAACCACAGTCATGCGGGTCACCACTGCATGAACAATGAGATACACACACAAATGTGTTTGTGCACCTTTGCAAGTATTGCAGATGGTGGAAATGCATATGCCACAGCAGAAGTTGGGTTGGTACATCCACTATAGTAGATCCAGTGGGTTTGGTAACCACGGCCGTGCTGGCCACCACTGAACAATGCATACATGTGGATCTTTTGGAGTACCTGTACCTTCACAAGTATTGGAGATGGTGGAAACACATATGTCATGTATGTGACCATTCCCATCCAATTCTGTTAAAGAGCGTCCGGGACCAGTGTCATGAACACGGACATTTGATCATTTTGCCGTGTGGCAAACACATGTATGTGCAGCATCTCCCAGACATGTGTCATCTGTCTCGCGATGTTTGGGTGGATTTGCCTTTCCATGGAAAGTATCGGATTGCATCTTGATAGCACATCTGCTAAGACATTCAGACATCCGGAGATGTGCCTGATCAACATTGTTGTCCCAACACAGACCAAATGAAAATGTGAGCGGTCGATATGGCACCATGAAAGGTTTATAAAAGGTTGTTATTAAATTAGTACATTGAAAATAATACAAATACAATAATAGATATTTCGTTGAACTATGACCTCATCAATACACTATATTTTTTTTTTGATGGCAATTTTCTTTACAAGTTTTCAAAAGAATATATTTGTCCACCTTTCTCTCGGAACTATTTATGTAACAGATTTCCCCTTCTTTCCCTCCAGCATGCTCTTCACCCAGCATGCACTCTCTGGAACGACGAAAAAAATATTTCCAACTGGGTTCTTTGGCATCCTTTTTTCAGGTAACAGTTATGCTACAAATACTGGCTATTTCGTCGAAGTCTTGCAAATCAAATAATTTACAACAGTGTGACTTTATCAATTCTTGGATGACAATTTTCTTCTCTCTTTTTTTCCCAGCATGCACCAGAACAATTTTCCAGCATACTTTTCGCCCGACGTCAATTTCCTAGCATAATCTCTAAGGAGTGAAAATTAACAACTGTCCAGCTTTCTTTGGCTGGTACTATTTGCAACAGACCTGTAGAAATACGTTGTTTTTTTTCACAGTTAATTCATTTTGATCAAAAACTTTCAAACTAAATGCAGGAAACTGCTAACAGATTAATTAATGCATTATTAATTACTATATAATAATTACCCTATTCCTTCTAATTGTTCAAACAGCAAAATTTAACTTCAGGCATATTGCGGAGAGAAATTCTGCTAACATTTTAAGAATTCCAATACCTATCTTTTCAGTTCTTGCGATAACAACATATCCATGCCACATTATTTAGCTGCAGTTGACATAATGATGGCTTTTTTCTGCTTCCAAGTCTAAAAATGCTGTTCGAAAAATTAGAAAAAATAGACACAAATAAAAGGTTTCCATTTCCTGGAAGATTTTTTGTTCATATTTATGCAACATTATAAAAAACAAAAGCAACATTATTATTTCGTATCATTAGCACGTTAGAATCAGACTGCTCATAGAAATTGTATAAAGCCCTCCCCCATTAGACAGGTCATTATTTCAAACATTTGAAGCCGTACTCTCTGAAGAATACCGATGACAAGTTCTATTTCCCGCTAGCCGTTTTCTTGGACTCCTTCTTTCTCCTCGATTGATCCACCTCGAGGATGTGATGCTGATGAATCATCTCCTCCTGTTCACGCTGCACCTCTTCTAGTTTATTGTACTGATCCTGTAAATGCTGCGTTCTCGTTGACTGCTCATGAATACGCTCTGTCATATCACGCTTCGTCAGAACGCTGGTTTTCCTCGCTGGTGGAGGAGGAGGGAGTTTCTTTTTGCCGCCGACATGACTGATGCTACGGGTGGCTGTTGGACTGTCCGTTACCATTGCATCCTGTTTAAGATGAGTGGTGTACTGACTTTGCATAGTGCTTTGGGTTCGAGGCTTTACCCCCGGTCTTAACCTCCAGATGTCCTGTTGGGAATCTGCACTGCTAGCACTTTCACTGCCACTCTCTATATCATTACCGCCTTCACCTTGTTGGCTGCTCTCTTTGGCAATCTCTCCAACACCACCAGCTTTAGGACCATGCTCAGTGATGGAGATTGTCTGAGCATCACCGCCTTGTTTCATGTTTGCGTATACAGCTACATCCATTATGCCCTGTTCAAAACGGTTTGCCGGTTTGCGCAGTGCTCCTACAACTGGAGTAGATGACACGGGTAACCCTGTTCTGCCCTGTGACTTGCGCTGGTTCATATCGCTACTAATCTGATCCACATTTGACAAATCCAACTTAGTCGGGGAAACTATCGTACTACAGAATGAAGTGAAAGAATTGGGCGAAGATTGGGTCACCACTGGATCACGACTAGTCCGTCGCGGTGGAGGGGGAGGTGGCATTCTCCTTTTCTCCGAGTTGACACTCGTCCGTTTCTGCACCGCTACTCCATTCAATGGATTCATTCCAGCATCTCGGCCTGGAGCAGAACGACTCCGACCATGGAGAATGTTAGAAGGGAGTGCTGTCTCTGCGTGACCTTTGACTGGCTGTGGAATGTTACTGAACACAGAGGCTGTGGAAACAGGAGGCTTAGAATCCAGTCCTTTAATAGTTGCCTGTGTTGTGAACTGGTCTTCGCCTGAAGAAGGCGATGTTCCTATGGTGGTCGTGGGTATTCGCGATGTTGCAGACAGAGTTGTCTTAGAAGGGGGAGACAACTCTGAGATTGTACTGGCAACCCCTGGAGCAGACTGTGACTTGGGCATCTGTACTGTAATCCAGTCCTCTTTGGGTACTATTTTAGGCTGTGATTTAGAATCCATAGACCTGAAGAAAATGGCACGGGCACTCAGTTGCTGTGTTTTCCAAGATTCTTGCAAGTCATTGCCATCTGTGGAAGCTGACTTGGTTATCGTCAATGTCTTTGGCACATTCCTCGATTTAGAGGAGGTTGATGTAGCACTACTTCTTCCTATGTTGCTAATTTTTTCAGTGATCTCAGTTAATGGCAGTGTGGCTTTTTTCTCCAATTCAGGGGATCGTACAGGCCCTCCAATCTCCTTGTCAATCTCCGAAGAGGATTTCAAGTTCTTGGAAGCCAGTTCGAGTTTCTTCTCAAATTTCAAAGATTCTTGTTGACTCAGTAGTCTTCTTTTCCTTTCTCGCGAAGCGTCTGCAGCCTAATTAATGAGAAGAAAAACAACAAAATGTACCGCAATTCAAATAAATCGAACAAATTATCCCAATCATTCAAAATGAATTACTTTTACATGTACCATAGTTGCTATGTTTGACAGAGATGAACATTTACCCTGGATGACTGCCCCTGTGCATCAATACAAATGGCCTGATGGGAGAGAGAGAGAGAGAGAGAATTAAGGTTTAATGTCATGTTCAGCAATATTTCAGTTATATAGCGACGATCAAACAAAATTCTAAGTACTCAAGTCACTAACTTAGTAATCCAACGCATTAAAACATACACACATGAAAATGACCAGGTTCCACTATAGTACAGCATACATGTTCATGTATTTCCCCTCATATTCTCTGGAGACAGGCGCGCTCTCTCTCTCTCTCTCTCTCTCTCTAGCTCTCTCTATTTAGGCATAAGGATCCGAGATAATTTCTCCCCCAACTTCATCACTATTGCAAAGGGACAACTACAGGTATAATACCAGTGAGAAGAGACAATCTGGAAAATCAACACGAGAAACAGGAGAAGATAATCTTTTCTAAGAAACTACATCATATACACAAAATAAGAAAGTAATAAATACGACAGAAGAAAGTAATAAATACATGTACAACAGAAGTTCTGACAGAAATTCAGGTTTCTAAAGTTTATACTTCAGTTAAAATTTTGCTTTCTGAAAAAAAAAAAAAAAAACCCTTTTGCCAAGAGGCCTGATAATTGACAAAGATTTTTAGATGGAAATTACCAGAATGTCTGAGATTTTGTTAGATAGCTGTGCTAACGATTAACAATCAAACAGTTACATATAATTGTAAGATGACAGCTGTGGACGAATTGAGAAAAATTAGTACAAGCCAAGCAAACAGATTTCAGAAAGTGCTAGGAATAACTTCTGGTTTGAATTGGAATTGGGTCCCCCCCACAAGTTTTAAAAGTATATTCCATTTATCATTAAAAGAAGTCTTTTGATGGATTAAAGCTTTTTTATTGAAATCGGCATGGCTTCACGTGATTGGCTGCAGGTCAGCAGTATTCCTGTGTACATGTATATTATCGCTGTATGTTAATTTGACATGCTCAATCCTACCTCAAGACTCTGGAGGCGGGCATCATGGTTAGGCACCATAGACTGGATATTTTCCAGGACGAGATTTTTAGCATCCATGGCTTGACCATTGGTGGAAATTGTGGGAATTTGAGGAGGACGTTGAACCTGGACTGAAGCCAGTCTGAAATTATATAGGACAGGCCATCACTAGTAGAGCATACAGTGGAAACCTGGAGCTCCCCATATAGCCAATGCAAGCTCATGGGTGCATTATGGGTAATTCCTCATCACAGCTCTCCCTATGCAAACATAGCGGGGAAATGAGCTAGCAAACATCAAGCAAATATAATAATGCTTCATTTAGAGGGGAACTCAAATGGTGTGGGATCACTTGTAGGAGAAAACCATGCTCGTGATTCTGAGTAGAATGCTGTAACTGTACATAAAGATACATAAAAATGGTTGCCGAGATATTATAAATAGGATATTCAGAGATTTTATGCTAATGAGATATTGTAAGGTCAAGTGAACTCCAGGAAATGAGCTAAGGTAATATTAGAATAACAGAAAAGTTATAGAGCTGCGAGTCTGATCTCTTCCAAATGCATAATATTGCTTATTAGTAGCAATATTCTAATTATTTTTGGTAATACGATTACCATAGCAACAGGGTACTAAGGGCTTTATTTTGAAAATTGCTTATGTTCGGAAATTTCAATCACTGAATATGTATTAACAAAGGTCTATACAATTCATATTCATGAAAAGATGACTATATTTCTGAAACTGCCCCTGCATCCACCATAACCTGGTGCTGCTGGCGGGGGACATGCATCTCTATGGTCAATTTTTTTGCTTGATGATAACTGATTAACATAGGATTTTGAAAATGGAGAAATGGCTGATGGTGGTCATCTTGGATTACAGGCAACTGACATGACTGAAAAGAAATCTCAACCATCCTCTCATTGATGTCAAGGCACTCTCCAAGTTTGAAGTCAATAGGTTTTGATAGTTCTCGAGTTATTGGTCGGACAAGAAATGTGTAAAGATCCAACTGCTGACAATGCAAGATGGCTGATGGTGGCCATCGTGGATTACAAAGGTAACTGAAATGCAATCCCAACCATCCTCTCATCGATGTCGAGACATTCTCCATGTTTGAAGTCTATTGGTTCAATAGTTCTCAAGTTATTGGTCAGACAAGAACTGTATAAAGATTCAACTGCTGACAAGGCAAGAAGGCGGATGACGGCCATTTTGGATTAACGGGTAACTGAAAAGCAATCCCAACCATCTTCTAACCATTGTCAAGGCAGTCTGTCCAAGTTTGAAGTCGATTGTTTCAATAGTTCTCGAGTTATTGGTCAGATAAGAAATGTCTAACGGAACGACGGAACTACGGATGCCTAGTTTTTCTTAAAGTAGCCCAAACTTATGTGACAGGACAACTATTTGAGAAAAGTGATACCCAATAACCTGTGAACACAATGTTAATGGAATACCCAATAACCTCTGAACACAATGTTAATGGAATACCCAATAACCTGTGAACACAATGATAATGGAATACCCAATAACCTGTGAACACAATGTTAATGGAATACCCAATAACCTGTGAACACAATGTTAATGGCATGCAAAATAATTCTATATATTCAGATAATGAGATATGCCATTATTTGTCTATAATCATCTCTGGTTCACTGTGTGACATCATCAAAGCTCATTTGCATACCAAATTTGTACCAGACCAAAATTTCTTTGAAGAACAATATCTCGGCAACCAGGAATATTTTCATGAAATAAATTTTTTAATTTTCACAGAAAAAAAAAGATAGCAACAAATCCAATGTCTCTCTCCACTAGAAGTTTTATATGAAATTATGGTTCCCCATTAGGTACCCTATCCTATTTCAATATCATCTTAATATGCTCACATTCATACATGCATGATAAGGTGACATTTTGGCCTATACCTGGTGCGGTTGAAATAAAAAAATAATAAAATGTCCTAAAAATAATTGTGTTTTAATGTAACAACAAGAGAAAATATATGTACACAATATGTGAATGTTCTTAGCTCGCTTGCATTATACATGTAATTATAATATGAAATTGAAATCCACAGCATGTGCTTTTTCGTGAAAACAGGGTTTAAATGGAGTCATTCAAACACATTTAGACCTTATTTTTAGGACATATTTTTTTTAATTCAACTGCACCACGTACAGCAGGCCAAAATGCTGCCTTATTGTACCATCTCCTTTGGTTAAGTTGGATATAGATATAAGTGATCGATCATGTGCTACCCTGTATATAAGATTAGGACGAGCTGTGGAGGGGTGAGAACTTGTCACCCAGAACAGACATATACCGGCATTGTTTGGCATTTGTGGCTATAACAGGAGCTCTAATTACAGAAGTACTCATCTTAATGTGTTATCCCTCAATATTTCATCTTTCATATCAAATGATTGATAAAAGGTGGTGTTTAAGGAAAATAATCCATTTAGGTTTCTCATCCATCTTTAACACTATTTGTTCATAACCTTCAAGGACCTACATGTACATCAATATTGTAAATCAATTTCTTGTCTAAGGACTTTGAAGCACCTTTTAATCATTACATATATTTCTTGCATTCTCAATACTTGTACTTGGATTCTCACAAACAGCATGCAATAACGTAACCAACAACATAATAAAGGAATTTTTTTTTTTATCAACGCTAAACTATTTTCCAAGACTGACAGACAAAAATCAGGAATTTCAAGAACTTTCAAGGCCTGGAATTTGATAATTAAATTCAAAGATTTTCTAGGTTTTCAAGCACCCGTGTGAACTGTGAAGGTTCAGAAGCCTAACTTCAGAAGCCTTCATTATTCACAGGGAGGTGCTGCTGTCAACGTCGGTGTGATGTTTACGAAGCCCTGGTGGCACTTCCAACTACAATGCACATGTACCATGTACAAGGACATAACTGAACTACTTGGATTATTTCCATGAAACACTCTAATTTAATGAAGAAATACAGTGGGAGAAGCAGGTCGAGTATTCCCTTAAAATAGATAAAATGAAAAATTTATAATTAATTTTCATATTTTTAAGCAAAAGTTTACCTTCACATACCATTGCACATTGTATTGCAATACGAAGTGAACAAAAGAATTACTATATTCCATTGTCTGTCTCACTGCCCTTGAGTCAATCCTATCCTGCAATGAACTTCCTCTCTGACTTCAACTGCAAGATAATCCAAAGCAGGGAGGCTGGGTGGGACCATCACTGACCTTCATATACTATTGCATAGAATGCCATGCACGGCAGGAATTAAGGGTAGCTAGAGCAGGAGACTGAGATATCAGCTCATGCTCATTGTCAGGTTAGGCTGATCCCGCTCTCTATAATGGAATCAGTGTACATATACATTCAGCAAAATCCTCTTGAGGCGAACACATGCAGATAATAGGGCATATATCTGTCCTGCTGTTCAAACAACATCGACTGGTTTCAAAACTTCATGGGCATTAATTGGTCAAGAAGGAATAAAAAATTATTGAGCAAAAACGAGGAAATCGGCTATACGCTGCAGACGCGCAGCGAGATTAAATCTGTTTAGTGGCAGTGGAATACTATCACTTGGACATGTTAGACTGGTTTACACAGCATGAGTGGATGATCTTGTACTAGAAGTTTACACAGCATGAGTGAATGATCTTGTACTAGAAGTTTACACAGCATGAGTGGATGATCTTGTACTAGAAGTTTACACAGCATGAGTGGATGATCTTGTACTAGAAGTTTACACAGCATGAGTGGATGATCTTGTACTAGAAGTTTACACAGCATGAGTGGATGATCTTGTACTAGAAGTTCACACAGCATGAGTGGATGATCTTGTACTAGAAGCAATCATTCTTTGTGTTGCTCAACTAGAAAAGCCTACAGCCTTAGCGAGCTGATTGTGGAGCTCCTGCAGACATGGAGCCAGTTGTAAACTGCCGGGGTTCGCTGACCAGTGGTAAATGGACGTCATCCCCGGCTAACATACAGTTTGTTCCATGCTGTAAGTTCTATTAGATCCAGAAACTATATGTGCGGACCACTATAAGATTACCAGATAAATCACACACATATGAACACTGCATGGGAATGATGCATCGATTCACATTGCTGCTGGATCTGGGCCCAGAGACATGTATACCATAAGTTAATTGTTCAGACGGGTGACAAACAGATCTAGTAACGATATCTCCCACACCACAGAAATCTGGTTCAAATTCTCGGATGTGTTTACCATTTCGTGGACAGAATTTGATTCCGCCTGCACAAAGCGTCTGCTAACGCCCCGGGATATGACATGTCCGATAGGAAACGTAGTTTGTCCAACAAAGGTTGAAGAATAACTCCACCTGAACCAACAGCTGGGTTGAGCGAGTCCCCTCTCGCTGGTCGATGTAGGCCGGACTGTTGTATTGTCCGTCGCTAATAGCAGGAACTGCATGGTCCCCCAAGTGAGGTAACTGTCTGGACATGCAGCTTGATGGACGGTCATAAACTCTATAACATTGATGTGTAGGAGGTTCTCTGCAGAAGTCCATGAGCAAGATACCGATTTGTAATCGAGAGGCACTCCACCCCTCCAGCATCTGTAAACAGATGTTGTGTAGAATGGAAGGGAAGGAGGGTAAACACTGGGCATCATGTTGTGGGGGTCAACAGTGAATCAAAGGATTTGATGCCTTTTGTCCCAAAATTAGTTGCAGTTGGCCTCGTGGGGGGACATCCTAAACGCTGAGAATTCAGCAATAATCTTTCAGCAACAGTCTTCTGGAAGTTGAGGCAGGTCCAGTAGGGTGTCGTAGGTTATGCCTACGAAAACTTGTGCTGGTACCATCTCAGACTTGTTTTTGTGCGGGCGGTAACCCAAGGCCATGGGCATACACAGTTGAAGGGCAAGGATGACAAAGGGTATTGTTCCCCTTAGGTGTTCCTCACGATATCTGGGGTGATCTAGTAGTAATCCAGACATGGGTATCCGCCACTGGTGCACCAACATTGCCACTGAGGATGAGGCCTGTGCCAGGACATCGCCATTTGCATGTGAAGCCATATTCTGGTAGTCTGAAATGATTTGCAGATCCCCCTCACAAAATGGACTGCAAGAGGAGAAGTCCAATGTACAAGTGCTGTAATGTATTGAGCAATTACGAAGTCCTGTCCGTATTCTATACAAGAGTCCGTTCCGGGACTTGGTTATGAATTTGTATGTTGTTGGACCGCATGCTTCCGGGAAATACAGATTGTAATTCTGTTGAGTTAAATCTCGTGTCTGTTCGTGTCTTTAATTGATATATCTGTGTCATCCACGCTGATTAGATACAACATTGGCGACTGAGGATAAGTTTACAACAGTTTGGAACTATGGCAGCAGCAATTCTGAGTGAATTGGGCGGTATTTCGAACTTTGATTGTACTGGTGATGCCTCGAAAATTGGACCCCGTTGGAAACGCTGGAAAAGAGCTTTTGAACTTTACATAGAAGGGAAAGGAGTGACCGACGATGGTCAGAAAAGAGCTCTTCTATTACATTGCGCAGGAATGGATGTCCAGGATGTGTTTTACACGCTTCCGGAAGGAGAAGGAGAAAATCTGTACGAGGAAACTATGTCAGCGTTGGACAAACACTTCACACCACAGGTAAATGTACCTTATGAAAGACATTTGTTCAGAAACATGACACAGTCAGACACAGAAACTGTTGAACAATTTATCACGAAACTGAGACAACAATCAGAAACATGTGAATTTGGGGAAAACTTAAATGAGCAACTCAGGGATCAAGTCATTGAAAAATGTAAGTCTCACAACCTGAGAAGGAAATTGCTGGAGAAAGGGAGAACATTGACATTAGAACAGTTATGTGACATTAGTCGAGCAATGGAATTATCTGAAAAACAAGCAAGAAATATGGAGGGGATCAAAACTGAAGTTAACAGGGTACAAGTTCAAAAACACAGTTACCAAGGTTACCGAAGGTCAGAAAGTTATGGTCATAAAAACAGTGGCAATGCAGATTCGGGGAGACAAATTACATGCTATCGATGTGGGAAAAATGGACACATCAGTAAGGACAAAAATTGTCCAGCCCTAGACCAGGAATGCAGGAAGTGTCAAAAGAAAGGACATTTCGAAAAATGCTGTAAAACAAAATTCCAAAAACATGACAAGAAAAACTGGAGGGGAAAGAAAACAGGTGTTCATCACATACGCGACCATGACAACACGCTAGATGATCATGAATATGCATTTAGCATAGTCAAGCGGCAATTCCGGATTCTCTCACAATAATTTGAAGACAAGCGGCAATACCGGTTTCCATGATAATAAGTTGAAGGCAAACAGCAACACCGGGTTTTCTGATCAAGAACATACATTTAATGTAGATTCTGAATGCAGCAACACTGGGAAACAGTCTGTTGTTATTGGAGGGGTAAGAGCCTCTATGATGATTGATTCTGGTGCTAGCTGTAACATTTTAGGCAGAGACTTGTGGGAAAATCTGAAAAAGAAAGGAATAAAATGTGAATCAAGAAAGACTGAGAAACTGTTGTATCCATATGGTAGTTCCAACCCGTTAAAGACTGCTGGAGCATTCACAGCAGATGTTTCTGTAGATGATGGAAACAAAGTTGAGTCGGTAGAGTTCATAGTTATAGAAGGACCAGGTCAGCCTTTACTGGGGAGAGAAAACTTCTCTGAAACTTGGTGTCTTAAAACTGGGACCACAGATCAATTCTGTAAATTCTGAGGATGATTTTGTAAAGGAATTCAGCGATTGTTTCCAAGGGCTAGGAAAGCTGAAAAACTTTGAACTGAAAATTCCGATTGATAAATCTGTACAGCCAGTGGCACAGCCTACAAGGAGGATACCTTTTCAATTGAGGGATAAACTGAGCAAGAAGCTAGATGAGTTAGAGAAACTAGAGATCATCGAGCGGGTGGAAGGGCCCACTCCTTGGGTTTCTCCTGTAGTCGTTGTCCCCAAGGCCAATGGAGACATCAGACTATGTGTTGACATGAGGCAGGCCAACACTGCAGTTCTGCGAGAGCGTCACCCTATACCTACTGTAGACGAAATTCTCCAGGACCTGAACGAAAGCACCATTTTCAGTAAGTTGGATATCAAATGGACATATCATCAGATAGAGTTGAGCCAAGAATCACGTGAAATTACAACGTTCTCTACACACCAGGGTTTGTATCGGTACCGACGATTGATGTTTGGGGTTAGCTGTGCACCGGAGATGTACCAACGAGTAATTCAGCAAGCACTTCAAGGCTGTGAAGGGGTGAGCAATCTCTTCGATGATATGATTATTCATGGCGGTACCGTGGAATAGCACAATCGTCGAGTCCGGAAAGTTCTTCAGAGGATCCGAGAATTGGAACTTACCTTAGTTCCAGAGAAGTGTCAATTTGGAATGTCACAACTTACCTATATGGGGCACGACTTGTCCTCTCGTGGGATTGGACCAACAGATGTGAAGGTTAGAGCTGTAACAGAAGCTAGAGAACCAGAAACAGCCAATGAGGTAAGGAGTTTTCTTGGGACTAGTTAACTACAGTCGAAGATTCATTCCAGATCTGGCTACGGTGTCGGAACCTCTCCGAAATCTTACTAAAAAGGGCCAACCATTTGTTTGGGGTTCCAAGGAGAAAGAATCTTTCCAAGAGCTGGAAAAGCGATTAGCTGATGCTGAAACACTGGGTTACTATGACAAGAACGCGCACACTCAAGTCATCGCCGATGCTAGTCCTGTGGGATTAGGAGCTGTGCTCGTCCAGAACCAAAATGGTGAGAGTCGAGTGATTTGCTATGCTAGTCGGAGTCTGTCAGATGTTGAACGTCGCTACTCCCAGACAGAAAAAGAAGCTTTGGGACTAGTCTGGGCGTGCGAGAAGTTTCATACTTACATTTACGGGATAATGTTTGAACTCTTGACGGATCACAAACCGTTGGAATTCATCTATTCGACCAGATCCAAGCCCAGTGCGCGAATCGAACGATGGGTTCTTCGCTTGCAACCTTACACGTTCAAAGTACATGTAAGGCATATTCCGGGAAAAGGGAATATAGCAGACTCGCTGTCCAGATTGACAAGTGCACGTGGACCGAAAAACCAGGATGTGGCCGAGGACTACATTAGATTTGTGGCAGAAAATGCAGCACCAAACAGTGTTCCAATTCGCACTATAGAGCGCGAATCCGCGGTTGATTTGGAATTGTCTGAAGTGAGGAAGTGCATTCGAACTGGGAGATGGACAGATGCACCAGCCGGATACAAGAAGGTGAGGACAGAGTTGACCACACTGGGACAACTTGTTCTGCGAGGGACGAGAATCGTAATCCCTAGAAAGTTGCGTAGTCAAATTGTGAACCTTGCACATGAAGGTCATCAGGGGATTGTCAAAAGTAAGCAGAGACTCAGAAGCAAAGTATGGTGGCCAGCAGTGGACCGCGATATGGAGTATAAATGCCGGTCATGTCACGGATGTCAACTTGTAAGCCAACCCTCCCCACCTGAACCAATCAAGTCAACCATGTTACCATCAGGGCCATGGCAAGCGCTAGCGGCTGATCTGCTAGGACCGCTACCTGATGGAAACTACTTGTTCGTTGTAGTCGACTACTATAGTCGTTTCTTCGAGATTGATGTCATGAAAACGACAACATCTGAGAAACTGATAGAAAGTCGAGAACGGATGTTCTGCACACATGGATATCTCGAAACGCTGAAAACGGATAATGGAGCAAATTTTGTGTCAGAAGAATTTGATACTTACCTGTCCAATCACGACATAGAACACAAGCACACCACTCCATTATGGCCTCAAGCCAATGGAGAAGTGGAAAGACAGAACAGGACCTTGCTGAAAGCTATGAAAATCGCGCAGGCTGAGGGAAAGCGGTGGAGGAATGAGCTCCATCATTTCTTACACCACATAGCACAACTGGAGTTAGTCCATCAGAGCTATTGTTTGGCAGGACAATACGCACAAAGATGCCACAACTGAGTGCAAACTGTGCAACTGACAGTGTGCGAGACCGTGATCGCGAGAACAAACAGATCGCTAAAGACTATGTCGACTCGAAATGATGTGCACATGATGACGACATAGTTCCAGGCAACACTGTTCTACTTGAACAGAAACGAAACAACAAACTATCGACACAGTATGCCAATATTCCATTTGAAGTAGTAGACAGATTTGGCAACCATGTCACAGTGAGATCACCTGAAGGTGTACAATACAAGCGTAATACTTCGCATGTGCACAAATACTACCGTGATCCAGAGTGTACTTACCGTCGTGTTGGAGAACACTCTCCAGGGAACGACATTCCTTCGGATGATGACGATGAGAAAGAAGTCGGCGTACCGATCTCTCAACCAAGTGTTGTGCAACGGAATAGTAGTAGTGTTACTGTTCCTACAACCCGTCCACAGCGAGAGAGATGACCCCCTACGTATCTGAACGATTATAATCTAACTTAGAACTGGAAGACTTAAAAGGGCACAATAATCCCTGTCTTGCCAGCGAGGTATTGGGCAGTCTACCCAACCTCCTATTAGGGTATTATTCCTATCAGTTAATGTTCACAGTTTATCGAGTTCAGTGTTAACAGTTAACGATCACCTATTATCACAGATTGTTTGATTGGCAATCATTTGATCGCTGGAATGAACAGTAATTTAGTCAAATGCCAAGACTCATATAAGTGATTGAATTATATAAAAAAAAAAAAAAAAATGGTTTTAATAGTGTGATAAATCATTTGGATATTTCTTATAAAATGCAAGAGACGATTTGCAAGACAAGCACAAGGACAAACAACAAAGACTCTAATGTTGTTGGGATGATAGTTTATTCCAAGATCAGATTATACATTCAGTTTGAACATAAGGAGGGATGTAATGTATTGAGCAATTACGAAGTCCTGTCCGTATTCTATACAAGAGTCCGTTCCGGGACTTGGTTATGAATTTGTATGTTGTTGGACCGCATGCTTCCGGGAAATACAGATTGTAATTCTGTTGAGTTAAATCTCGTGTCTGTTCGTGTCTTTAATTGATATATCTGTGTCATCCACGCTGATTAGATACAACAAGTGCGATGGTCTGTATCCATGAACTGATTTTTGAGAGAGAAATTCTCTCTCAAAAATCATTTGTACATGTATATATGCTCAGTGGTGGGTTATACGCCATACCAAATATCATTTCTTCATTATAAAACCAGTTGCGCACAATGCAACACTGAGACAGAAGATTGGTCATCACAGGGACAATCCATGGGTGTAATACCTATGGGCCGCGATAGCTCAGTCGGTAGAGCATTGGCGTGTTAAGCCAATGGGGGTTCGAATCTCACTGATGAACAATTTATTCTTTATCTTTTAAAAATCATTTCATATGTATATATGCTCAGTGGCGAGCTATACGCCATATCAAAGATCATTTCTTCTGTCCGTATCTAGAATGGCCCTAAGAAAGGAACCAATACAAATGCGACATTATCGCCCCCCTGTCCTGCCCTGTTGCATCCTCCACGATGACCGCTTGACTTCCCAACAGGGGAAATTCAACTTAAGCCATATTGGAAGGCAGCTCCTGCCTGGGCCTGCTGCAGAATTAGATTTTGAGGGTTCCGAGGAGTTTCCACAGCCGGTCCGAGTCTTCACGGGACCCTCATCGGTATTCATGGGAAGCTCGACTTCAACGACCACATCACCTCATTTGCCTGTCAGCTGGTCCCGTTATACACTCACCAGTCACAGGTAGTTTCCTTTTACCCGTAGAAAAACTCGAAACAAAGGGTTGTTGAGAATCAGGATGGGGGTTACTACTATGCGTCAATAAAGAAAATGATGACTGACCAGAACTATTGAAAGAGGCAGATCTCATAGTATCCATTGACACGTAAGCCCGAGACGAAGCTGTAAGATATCCCTTAGATACCCCAAGGGTCCGCAGCTTGAATCTAGATGATTTACTTATGGACGAGGATATTCTTTAATGGAGGAGGAGGGAATTTGGCTCAATGTCACACTCAAGTTTGTTTCACTCATATGGTGACAGTCAGTTTGGTTGGTGGAGGAAGCCGGAGTACCCGGAGAGAACCACCGCCCTTCGGCAAGTAACTGACAAACTTTCACACATGGACCAGCTGGGCTCGAACCCGTGCTGGTTCAGCGGTGTGAGTATTCTTTAATGGACAACGACTGAATTATGAAGGACGGATCCGACGCTTGTAATTCCAAAAGTAATCCTGCTTGGATAAGCATCACAAAACTTTGATAAACACCGACCTCTGAGTACACCCTATCGCGCATGAAAAGTTAGAGAGGAAGTTCATTGAATGATGGGATGGGGCATGGGCAGTGAGACAGACAGTAGAATATAGTACATCTTTTGTTCACCTTAGGATCAAGTGCAAGAAACATATTTAAGCAATGGTACGTGAAGGTCATTTTTTCAGCGTAAAAAAATTATAAATCAGGAAATGTGAGATGCAAGGAGGAACAGAGGCTGAATCAAACAAAGTATAAAGTGGACTACAACAACAGACAGACAAACACACAGAGCTAGGGTAATTCCTTATTGCCTAACTTGACATGCAGTTCAAATGGGCAGATAGTAAACATAGCTGAATTGGGCATCACGGACATAGACAAAGCAGGCAAAATGATACTTGAATGCAACACAAACTCATCAATCCCAGAAGTCTCCAATAATGTCCAATGGCATATATCCTATTTCTTCTAATTATTCAGACGCCAGAATTTAACTTCAGGCATCTGTCCACGGAGAAATTCTGCTAACATTCTACAAATATCACCATGCAGCTATATTTTCAATTCTTGGGAAAAATAACATATCCATGTCACAGTGTTTAGCCTCAGTAGATATAAAGATGTTTGTTTTCTGCTTCAAAGTCTGTTCGAAAAATTAGAAGAAATAGGGTACATACAAATACAACCCACTCTAACCCTCCAATACAACTCCAAATACCCTCTAATACAACTCCAAATACCCTCTAATACAACCACAAATACACTCTAATACAACTCTAAATACCCTCTAATACAATCCCAAATACCCTATAATACAACCCCAAATACCCTTCAATACAACCACATATACATACCCTCTCTAATCCCAAATACCCCCCAATACAACCCCGAACACAACTCCAAATATCTTCCAACCCAAAATTCAGTGAAGATTTTAATAATTCAATCACTATTAACATTTCAATCACTATTAACATTTCAATCACCCCCAGTTCGGGGGGGGGGGGGAGGGGAATGGTTCCCTAAATTTGTGGTCACCCAAATTTGAGTTTCACAAAATGGCCCCAAATTTGTGTTTCATAGAATAACCCCCAAATTTGTGCTTCATATAATGGCCCCAAAATTTGTGCTTCACAGAAGGGGCCTAAATTTGTGTTTCACAGAATGGCCCCAAATTTGTGTTTCACAGATTTTCCCCAAATTTGGCCTCAAATTATGATCTATCTATGTAATAATTTGATAAACTGGTAAACGTAGAAGAAACTAAGGTCCTAGTTATCCAGCATTTCCCTTCTAATCCCGATAAGTTTCACCTGTAAGTTTTGCAAAATTTTCTTCCATTTCCAAAGACTGCATACAGACATGCTCTGGTCGCAGGGGTTTAAGGACAATTATAGGACAGTGGAAAGTCTGCACAAAGACTACATGTCAAGAAGACGCTTAAAGGGCTAATACAGTCATTACATCAATAATATTTACTTGATGGCAGTGCTGCTAATTTTAGGGAAACAGTAAGTACCTAATTACTATGCAAATTCCTTTTCTGTGCGACTGCTTTGAAAATGTCATTCAACTGGTTAAAATTGGAATGAAGAAGGAAGGAAGGGAAAGAATTTTGGCTTAATGTCACACTCAAGTTTGTTTCACTCATATGGTGACAGTCAGTTTGGTTGGTGGAGGAAGCCGGAGTACCCGGAGAGAACCACCGCCCTTCGGCAAGTAACTGACAAACTTTCACACCTGGACCAACTGGGCTCGAACCCGTTAAAATTGGAATGAGCAATGCTGGTATCACTGCCCTTTTTTGACGACACATCATTGCCTTCAGTTACGGTACCTTTTCTGTTTTGTTTCTGAGCAAGTTGACAAAAATCGGACAGATCCGGGGTCCCATAGATAGTTATCATAATCACTTACATTTTCCACCAATTTGACAGCTAGCTGATCGAGAGTGTCATCCAGGATTATTCAAGTCTATATTCAGAATGAGTGCAAGAAAGCTCTTTAACATCATACCAAAGTGTTTGTGACATAGTGTTGGAGTCATGGCAGTCACCATCTCACCGATTCTCAATCTGAGCTTGGAGCAATCTAGGTAAACTAAGATAGTATATTCAGGGTATTATATTGGTATTTGAATACCATCTAGTGGTAATGCTATAATGCTATTTGTGCGAGGAGCTGTTTGCTGGTATTCCATATTAAACCCATCACTACAATTCTGTATTTTCAGTTTGACAATGACTGAAGTTTGGCTCAGGTATTATTTAATCTTTCTGTGCGAAAGAGCCTGACAAAACACAGAGTATTTGACTGGAGCAATCATTTGAACTTTCTGGAGAAGATGTTTTACGGCTCGTGTCTAGGCATGACACCTTATAGTTATTTGGATACTGTATCGCTATACTGTTTATGGTATTGGTCCATGTGCCCATGTATGTAATTACCAGGGACATTGTTGTTTTAAATGGTATCCTAGCTCAAAGGAATTTTCAAATGGCTGAAAACTATGGAAATACATAACAGTATAATTTTTTTCAATTTTTTTTAATTGTCTGGAAGAGGAGAAAATAGCTACATATATAGAAAACACTATTTTTGAAATGTAGGAGAATTAGTGACGTCGTGCCTGTGACGTCAATGAGAGAACATGCCAGTCTGCCCACAGTCAAATTCTAGAATATATGGAGACAATCCGGAGCATGTTTGTGGACTACAGTTATGGAGTATTTAAATCAGGATACTGACCACAAACATGCAAGATCAGTGCATGGTAGAGTTGCCCTGATGAAAATACACGGGAGTGAAAACCCAACAGAATTAATCAAATTTCATGTTTTAGAAGAAATGCATCAGCCCAAAGAAACTGAGAAAATTTCAAGCAAGTTTAGGTTCACCCACAGGCCCGCAAAACAAGAGTTTTGGGGGGGGTGTGGACGGTGGTATTACGGTGACGTGTCGAAATATGGGGTCTCTATATGCTTTATATAAATCAACATCAAGGTGTGAAACGGACTTTGGGTGAATCGAGAAATAAACGGTTTACCGCCAAACAAAACACATCAGCATATTCTACAAGTATCACTTTATATATTCCCGTCGTCAAATTTGTGCAATTTTTTACCTTTGCCGGGCGATTCAAAATCCAACCAGACTGTCCATCCATCTAGGAACAGCCCGATTTTGGCGGGCTTCGTTCTCAATTCTGAATCGTCAGTCGAGACACGCCTCCGGCAAGAGAGGTCACGCACTGATCAGCTGTCTCGACTGACCAATCAGAATTGAGAATGAAGCCCGCCATAATCGGGCTGTTCCTAGATGGATGGACAGTCTGGTTGGATTTTGAATCGCCCGGCAAAGGTAAAAAATTGCACAAATTTACTAATTTGACGACGGGAATATATAAAGTGATACTTGTAGAATATGCTGATGTGTTTTGTTTGGCGGTAAACCGTTTATTTCTCGATTCACCCAAAGTCCGTTTCACACCTTGATGTTGATTTATATAAAGCATGGGGTTATATATAGAGACCCCATATTTCGACACGTCACCGTAATACCACCCCCCCCCCCCCAAAAACTCTTGTTTTGCGGGCCTGTGGGTTCACCAGACACAGAGATACTGTCTTGCATGTCTTGTGTACAGTAGAATTCCTCAGTATCTCTTCACAATAGGTAGCAGTTTGCGGTGAAAATATCAATGGAGGGAGTATGCATTATACAATCGAGGCACTGTTTTACATGCATGCTGCTCCGTATGGCAGCGAATTGTCCCTGTTAAAAAGACTACTCCCGCATTGGCTAATCGCTGGTTTTTTGAGAAGCTCTGGTATATTTTCTCCTTTCTCCCGATATGTTGAATATTTCAGCTAAGGTTCACTTTCCAAACAACCACTGAATGTTACAATGAAGCGAGATGAGTGTTTTGCAGTCAATATTTTGTATGGAAGGGTGATTGTAGTCCAACCGTTCTCACCTGCTGATGGTGTGTAAGCTAACAGTGCAAGACCCCCTATAATTTCTCAGAGCGGTCATCTGACATCATGTGCCGCCTTTTTAGTCTTTGACAAACAAAGTGGACAGGCATAATTGTCCAGTAATTGTAATGGTAATAACCATTGATGTCAAAACGGTGGTCAAGTTCTCTGGAGCATGTCATGGGTCAAAGGTCACGGATCGGAGCGAAAATTGGATAGTTTCTGAAATTGCACTTTTAGACAAAAAGTGACAATGTTTGGATTCTGCCAAAAATTATATTTTTATTTCCATTTTGTTACATGGATTGTTTGCACCTAATGACCAAACTATGTGTTTGAGAATTTCATCATCGGTAACAATTTTTTGTAGAAGTTATTCACAAAAATCGTGTTTTCAGCTGAAATGAGATTTTTAAATGATCAAAATTTCTAGAAGTACGATCCAGAAATGAAGTTTCATTATTTGACGCATATTTTCATGTTACTGATTAATTATTGGTAGTAAGTTCTCGAAGGAAATACACGGAAAAGTAGCAAAACTTGCATGTTTAAGATTTTTTTGAAATAAATTAATTTATGCAAAACCCTGATTGTAAACTGAACTAGTCAATATTTTTTCCAGAGATGCGAATAGATATTACCCTCTGTTTCCCCAGGTGATAGGACTTAGTTATTAAAAATAAGCTCATCTGATGTGTCCTGCTATAATAAAGAAACCTGTTTAGGAAAAATTAGGAAGACATCATACCTCAAGGTACCTGTATCGCGAATGTGGGAAGAATCCAGCAACTCGTTTCCGATTTATTTGTAAAATCCGAAATGGTGACAGGAAAACAAAAATTGCAATTAGATTCCCATGTGGTGCCACGTACAAGAGCGAAAAAGAATCGTACCGGTATGCAATATGTATACAGGTACCTGTATCTGATGAATTGGTGATCAGCAGGTGGTACCATTTATATGCACGCGTGATTCGATGTACGTTTTGTGATGGAAGGTTCATGCAGAAGAAAGAGTGTAGAAATAGAAGAACGATGAGGGAAAGTTGGATAATTACCATGAGTTAAGGAAATAGTGATGTAGGCATTCATAAATACTGGTCATTGTATAATTGTAGAGAGACGCTAATACTGTTGTTGAACATGACGGGAAGTACTCATTGAGACCGGTGAAGGAAAGGAAAGGAAATGTAATCAATTTAAACAGACGTGGCACACAAATGCTGTATACCAAATTTGATGCTTGAGCTGCAACAGTTCTTCTTCCAGAGTATTAATGTCATTATATGGATATTTTTCATTTGGTTGCCATGGAAATCCCAAAAAGCACCAAAATGTACCCAATTGTGCGTTGAACCACAAAAATGTTGCATACCAAATTTGAAGTCTCCAGCTACATGTGCAACGGTTCGGCTTCTAGAGCGTCAACAAAATTATATGGATATTTTCTATTTAGTTGCCGTGGGAACCACAAAAAAACAACGAAATGTACCCAATTTGAATAGGCTTGTGCTTCGCCACAAAGCAATGCTGCATACCAAATTTGAAATCTCCAGCTGCAACAGTCTGGTCTCTAGAGCATTAATGTCATTACATGGATATTTTCTGTCTTGTTGCCATGGAAACCACACAAACCATCGAAATGTATCCAATTTCAATAGGCCTGTGCTCTGCCACACATCAATGCTGTATACTAAATTTGAAGTCTCTAGATGGAACGGTTCAGCTTCTAGAGCCTCAGCGTCAAATTTGGATGGACGGAAGGATGGACGGACGGACGAACGGACAAACTGAATCCAGTATACCCCCTATACTTCGTAATGGGGGTATAATTTTGCTGGGCTTGGGGTACCATCTTCTAGCGTCTAGTGGACAACATACTTCAAATTAAACCAAGTGAAGTTAATAGACTGATATTTCAATATCATTCAACCTACACAAAACCTAATATGAAGCTGCGCATCTAATACCCCTTGGCTATGGGCGAAAGCCATTCATAATGTATTCAATTTGAACCAAGATGTCAGGAACACCAAGCAGCCAAGTGACAAATATACAGATTATCAAAACATTTGCAATTAGAAATGGCCCCTAGGTTTCCGTCCAATCAGAGAAACCGGTATTCATTACATAATTCTCTTGATGCATCGATCATGTAGACCAAATTTTACATCGAGCATTTGAACGGTATCAGAGATAGAGATCATTAATGATTTGGCATAAATTAAAGATGGCCGCTCATCCTGCCTGCCATGCAGAGGAACTGATGTGGTTATTCATTCATGCAAGTCTCTTCATACATCGGATATCATATATCAGAGATATACATGAAAGATTTTGCATAAATTAAAGATGGCCACCAAGGTTTCCGCCGAATCGGTTAAACTGGTTTGGTCATTTCTTTGAAGATTCTTGATGCATCGATGATCTATACCAAGTTTCACACTGAACAGTGAAATGGTACCCCGAGATACACAAAATTAATGGTTTCGCATAAATTGAAGATGGCTGCCCAAGTTTCAACCAATCGGATCCAGATTCAATACGGTTATGGGTCACGAGCATATGGATGTGCACTGCAAGTTTGGTGTGCCTAGGGTAAGTCATTCTAAAGATATCTTGGTAACAAGAAAGCTGTGATGGTTTTGCATAAATTAAAGATGGCCGCCAAAGTTTCCAACCAATCGGGTCCAGATCCAATAGGTTTGTAGGTCACGAGCATATGGATGTGCACTGGAATTTGGTGTGCCTAGGGTAAGTCATTCTAAAGAGATCTTGGTAACGAGAAAGGTGTGATGGGCGGACAATCTTCAGCCAGATTTTGGCCGAGGGGTAAAAAAGATAAGCTGAAAACCTTTAAATCCAATGCTTAGTTACATGTAGGTTCAAAGATGGTTTTCCATTCAGATTATACCGATGTAAATGGGAGCTCATTATCAAGAACAATGTTGATGAAAAAAAGAGACTTAGAATCAGAGACCATGGACTGGAAGTGTCTCTTTCATTGCAAATTCAAGAAAACACTAATCCACTCACTCAAAACAATTGGCAATTCACCGTATGTACAAGAGTGTGGGACATTTTACTTACCGCTTGAGTGTGAACAATGTTCCTGTTAGTTTCTTGCATTTCTTCAGACAGCTCTCAATGGTTTCTGGTTCATCTTTGAGAAACCTGTGCACAAACAAACCAAACAGGACAATAGAGTTCACCCCTGTACGTTTTTCACCCGTGATGAGAATGTTTTCTCAAGTATTAGAGAGAAGAATGATGGACCTTTACAGAAATTATCTGACTGGTTAAAGGTTCTCCCAATATCCTACAACAGCCAATGAAAATAAGAATGAAACATTTGAAATGACCAATCAAGAGCTTTACAATTGGAAGATATACCTTGGAACACTGACAAAATCTCAGTTGAGAAGTCCAACTGTACATCAAACTTTGCTCTTTGCCATATTGGCAGGGCTTTAGATATGTCGGATATGAGGCATGTGGTCTAGCTTGTACAGCACACCTCAAACCAGAATGTCTGTACAATTACACCACAGTTAACATGTTTTCTTTATCACTTGTCGAACTTCAGTTGCATGTACAGTACGCCCACTTTCCAGTTACCCCATCCTACTGGTAGGATAGCAGTAGGATAGCTGGAGGATAGCTGTACCATCCACGTATCATGGCCGGACCCTCCACGGATGATGGCTGGATGATGGCCGGATCCTCCGTGGATGATGGCCGGATCATCCGTGGATGATGGCTGGATCATCCACGGATGATGGTCGGACCATCCACGGATGATGGTCGGATCCTCCACGTATGGTTTGGGCCGTGAACTGACGTGCCTGCACTATACTGAGTTTCACTGATAGATAATCATATGTTTTCGTAGCTAAATAATATATAGCCCTCAAGAGTGTGACTCTTGAGGGCTATATATTATTTAGCTAATGTTTTCGACGAGTTATAATCGCATATAATGCGGGATTATTTCTGATCGATGAAAATAATCTGGAAGAAAGGGGGTTTACGGTATATTCATTGAAAAGTATAAATTCATCTGTTTATGAAGTGGATGCGTGAAGATTCGTATATTTATGTTCTTGTATTTGTCAATGGCTCACAATGTGCGGAGAAAAATATCGACACTCCTATCGTACTACCCGTAATTTGCATCTTTTATTGTAACGGTTGTCCTCTACTTCTACTTCAGTCTATTATCTTGATTATTCTCGCAAATATGTATTAGTTTAGCACAGGGTAATGCAATAAATTTGATCTGCGATTGGCGTTTTCCGATCGCGAAGAAAATGTTCTTGTGTGTGTGTGTGTATATATATATATATGCTCTCAGCGAGGTCCGCGCTATACTCTTCGCACATGTGCGTAGATTTCGTCATATCTCTGTTTTCGTTTAGGGCCTACATTTTCTCTTTGGAAAACGTATGTAATCAATCTCAAAAGAGTATATTTCCAACTTTAAAATGACTACATAATAAGCTAATAGTTCGGGCAAAATAGTACGCCCATAATAAATTTAAGTAATATTTATTTGATCAGTCTAATTTTCTAATAAAATTTACTTTGTGAATGTATGGTTTCTATTCGCAACTTTACTTTTATTCACATCTGGAGATTTTTTTGCTATTGTATCTTCATAATCTTTGATTAATTCTGTCAATGTCAGAGAAAAGGGAACCCTTGGTAAGTAACGCTGTTGAAATAGTATATTGTGTCCACCTTCGCATGCAAAATTATTTTCGCCACTTGCCATTCTGGTTGATTTATTTATTTAATTGTTCAGTTGAATTTCAACTTTCACAGAAACTGTTTTGTTCCATCAAACCACCTTTTGTCTGCGTATGTTCACCAGTCTATTATGTTGTTAGTACGTTGATTGAACTCTGTGTCACTTCCGACTTCGATGTGTCACTTCTGACTTCGATGCTCATAAACAAGATGCTTTATTTATCCATATACAAATTTCTGAATCAATTCATAAATTTACAAGCACTATATATATATTTTAAAACAAATAAAAATAGATAATTTGAAATATATATAGCGGAGATTATTGTACAGTTTCGTATAAATCTATTTCAGTAATTGACTTTATCAGAAAGATAATAGTAATCCATTGATTATGGTTTTATAATAGTAGATCCCATTTTATTGTTTTCGTTTTTTGTTTTTATTTTATTCCAATTACGCATACTTACCACTTTCTAATATACTCATCGTCACGCTAGTCCAATGCTAGTCTGCTAATACTAGTAGCCAGATAAATCATGCGATTATCTACTGAAAGTTATCGATCTTCACTTTTGAAGTGACGATGATATAATCACAACTCAAATATAGAATATTATATCACAATGACTTCCATTATCGGAGTTATTTTTATTTTACTTTTGATACCGATCCCTTAATGATACCCTGAAACCAGTGGATGTAATACGCCTCATCTATATGTCTTCGCTGGTATATTGCATGGTACAGCTAACGCAAATATAGATGTACGGTCTGCAAGGTTAATTAGGTAGTCTACAGACTTTTGATTTTGAAATCAGGCCATTTTCCCTTCTCTAAAGTTCTAAAAAAAAAAAGATTTTGAGTTTAATTTTGGAGATTGGATTGTTGGGGTGCCTTCCCTTCTTGATTCATAAAGAACATATGCATGCAAACATTAACTGTGGAAATTGATGTTTTCGGGCAGCTTCCCATACGGTTAAAGAATGTATACGACAGTATATTCAATTGCCCCGAACATCTTGACAATATATAATATATGAGAAACCAAATAATTAATTACTCAGAAGGTAGTCTCCTTAACAAAATGCATTCAGCCTAAACGATTCTTTTGTGAATAGGATTTCGCCATAACATGCAAACGATGCGGACGACCGCTGGTTAGAAACGATTCGATTTAACAGCTTGCGTAAAGATCCCACATAGCAGAAAGAAAAGAGATACCAATGGTAGTACGAAATAAGACAGAAATAATGTGGAATTCTACTTTTATCTCCATCATTATACATCCCCAGGTTTGTTGGCTAATGGTTCTATATAGAACCCTCAAAATATGGTTCTATATAGAACCCTCGAAATATGGTTCTGTATAGAACCCTCAAAATATGGTTCTATATAGAACCCTCAAGAAATGGTTCTATATAGAACCCTCAAAAATGGTTCTATATGGAACCATTTCAAGATGGTTCTACACAGAACCCTCTCATGAAGGTTCTGTGGGATCATGTGAAGGGTTCTATGTAGAACCATTTTTAAGGGTTTCAGGTCGATCCATTAAATGTTCCCAACAGAGCTAGGAGTTTTATGTGGATGTTATATAACACCAATTGCTCTATACAAAAGTTTCTGCATAGACATCTTTTTCATGAAGGAAATTCGTAGCTGTAGGATTTACAACTGGTATGATAATGGACTAAACTAAGAACATGCACAGGTAAAAACATGAGAAGACCTGCAGTCAGGTTTGTAAAGATCACTTCATTTATTAAAACAACAGCCAGAATATCTTTAACATATGGTCATAAGCACCGAAAACTTCATGTTCGACAGCAAATGCGATGAACATCATGCCACTTCAATATTATGACAAAACTCGAAAGATACTATTGCACTATACTATGGGGAGATTCATACATGAAACACACATCAGCCCCCACAACTAGGATTCCTGCGGAGGCAATAATTCCTGTGGCATTGGAATATTCCCCATTTAACACAATGTTAAAGATAGTGCCACGGCACTGTAGCTCATCTGGCTGTAACTGGCAAAAGTAGCTGTAAGAATTTTTTACTAAAGAACTGCAATAGATGAGTTTCTAATTGTGTTGTCCCCCCTTGAACACTGAATGATCCATGATTTCATAACAAAGTTTCAGGGGACATTCAAGAAGCGGCCATATTGGATTTTCGACATGGACCAAAAAAGGTATCTTGCACAACCGGACCACAAGGTAAACCTGTGTACCCATTTTGACAGATCCATGCAGTAATTTCCTGAGAATTCACGATAACAAAATTCCATGGGAAAATTCAAGATGACCGCCTGGTGGTCATATTGGATTTTCAAATTGGACCAGAAAATTTATCTTGCACAACTAGACTCCAAGGGGAACCTGTGTATCAAATTTGAGAAAGATCAAGGCAGTAGTTCCTGAGAAATCGTGATAACAAAGTTTCAAGGAAAAATCCAAGATGGCTGCCTGGTGGCAATATTGGACTTTCGAATCAAATCACAAAAGGTATCTCGCACAACTAGACCCCAAGGTGAACCTGTGTACCAAATTTGAGAAAGATCCATGCAGTACTTCAAGAGAAATAGCAATGTTTCATGGGGAAATTCAAGATGGCCGCCTGGTGGCCATATTGGATTTTTAAATCAGACCACAAAAGGTATCTTGCACAACTAGACCCAAAGGAACCTGTGTACCAAATTTGAGAAAGATCAAGGCAGTGGTTCCTGAGAAATTGTGATAACAAAATTTCATGGGGAAATCCAAGATGGCCACCTAGTGGCCATATTGGATTTTCATATTGGACCGAAAAGGTATCATGTACAAGTAGACCCCAAGGGGAACCTGTGTACCACATTTGAGAAAGATTCATGCAGTACTTCCTGAGAAATCATGATAACAATGTTTCATGGGGAAATCCAAGATGGCCGCCTGGTGGCCATATTGGATTTTTGAATAGAAGCAAAAAAGGTATCTTGTACAACTAGATCACAAGGGGAACCTGTCTACCAAATTTGAGAAAGATCCATTAAGTAGTTCCTGAGAAATCGCGATAACAATGTTTCATGGGAAAATCCAAGATGGCCGCCTGGTGGCCATATTGGATTTTTGAATCGAAGCAAAAAGGGTATCTTGTATAACTAGATCCCAAGGGGAACCTGTCTACCAAATTTGAGAAAGATCCATGAAGTAGTTACCGAAAAATAATGACGACAAGATTTCACTGGCAAATTCAAGATGGCCGCCATGGCAGCCATATTTAAAATCATAACGACACCGCATGAACAAATTCTGGTGTACTCATTGGTGGAAACATGCATGCCAAGTTTCAGCTTAATCGGTCAAGCGGTTTCAGAGAAGACGATGTTTACACACGACGGACGATGGACGACGGACAGTCAGGCCATGACATTAGCCCAGATGAGCTAAAAAGTGCTAAGACAAAGTTACCGGTACTTTTGTTACGACATTGGCCTCAGCATTGCCGATTGTTGTGGCTAATTGAGGGAGCTGTACATGATAGGTGATATTCCCACCATCGACATAAACACTTTTGAACATAAAATAGTATGTGACATTCCCAATCATTCAGTATGTCATATCCCCATCATACACTAACAGTACACGATATCCCCATCATTCAGTGGGCGATATCCCCATCATTCACTAACAGTATGCGATATCACCATCATTCAGTATGCGATATCCCCTCATACACTAACAGTACGCAATATCACCATCATTCAGTAGGCGATATCCCCATCATACACTGACAGTACGCGATATTCCCATCATTGAGTAGGTGATATCCCCATCATACACCAACAGTACACGATATCACCATCATTCAGTAGGTGATATCCCCATCATACACTAACAGTATGCGATATCCCCGTCATTCAGTTGGAGATATCCCCATCGTACACTAACAGTACGAGATGTAACAGTACGAGATATCTCCATTATACACTAACAGTACGCGATATTCCCATCACACACTAACAGTATGTGATATCACAATCATTCAGTAGGCGATATCCCCATCATTCAGTGCGAGATATCCCCATCATACACCTGTGGCATCTTTGGCTTTGACTCGGTGTCAAGCAGACATCAGAACAACCATCTCCAAGTTGGTGTTAAACCCCTAAATAGATACAAGATTAATAATTAACCAATCATGCTCCACCGTGACAATGCCCCCCCCCCCCCACCCATATGATTAATATGACTGGAACAGTCATTCATTGGACAAATAGATATACTCAGGAACACAGACGTTATGGATTATATCAATTTCTTTAATTCTTGTGAGCGACGTTTCAATGGAGATACTAGCATTATTGTCAAGCATTTTTGGCAATTCATCATTAGCTTAACAAAAATGCTAGTATCTGCATTAAACATCGATCATAAGAATTAAAGAAGTTGATATCCATAACATATGTGTTCCTCAGTGTATCCTCAGACTTCTAAATGCCACTTAAACAACAATTAGATATATCTTGGTCCAATCGGCCCCCTGGAGGTGCAGTCTGTCGGATATGGCTCTATTCCCATCTCCTACCGACAACCACACCACTAAGAGGACCGAGAATCCACCCTGGTGAGCCAGATCTCCGAGGTGAGTGGACCGCAACCTCTCCAGTCCCCTGCTCGATGATCTGCACACTAGGGTGAGGGTGATGAGAGAGTCAATAAATACACACATTAATAACAAATGTCTACTTTAGTATAATATTGGAATGATTCTTGCATGTGTCCGAGATAAAAGAATCCTTCAATAATCTAATCATGAACCGAACAAGACGATTTGACTAGTCCATGCCAGCAGTGAGACAAATACATGATGAAGCCGACAGATGTAATGAAAGTTTTCACAAAATCTGAATAATCCTCAGACGAGGTTCGTCATACACAGACTGAGTCATATACTCTCTTCAGAGTGACTGGAACAGAGAGATTTAGATTTAGTTTGAAAACAAACCGCTCCAAAAAAAGAAGGGTTTTCTTCAGTCCAGTGAGATATTCTACACCAAAGAGATAGTAAAATGTGAATATTGCACCAAGGGCAAAAGAAATGTCCACACTGGTATCATCCTGGAGAATCTGCATGCTGTCCATGTGTGGCAGTATCCTCTCCGCCTTCAAAGGATTTCCTTCGGCACAGTTGTGAATCGACATGACCGGGGTTGGAATTTCTGGCATCTGAAAATGGAATTTAATAAAAAATCAGGATATACTGTATTAAGGTAGATTTTACATCTCTTATGTTAAGGGAACTTTTGAAGGATTTGCAGTCTTAACAATATATTGTGGAAATAGCCATTATTAGGTAGGTCACAAGTTCAAATTTGGGAAGATGATTGGATTTTTAGTGTCTATTTTCAAAGCAATACTTGTATTGCCCCATGGCACTATTACACAATGCGAACACTCAACAGATGCACTGTTAACCCTACCTGGCCTGGGGGGGGGGGGCCATTATGGCCCCCCCTACCAAACTTTCTGCACCATCTCCGGAACGGCAAAAAATGGAGAGCTGAAACTCCGTGACTTTATCATTTGTCTTATTGGGGTCATTTTGAGCCTATTTTCTTAACCCCCCGAGCAGAGGATCTTGGGTAAATTCAAGATGGCGGCCACGTGGTGTACCAAAAAAGTGATTTTTTGTCATATTTCTTCAAAATTTCTGCTTTTCTGCAATGAAAAGTGGGCAAAAACTATTTTATTTCATATCACATTAATATTTGCTAATTTTTCATGCAGTTTTTGTGGAGAAATTGCAAAAATAAAAAATTCGGAAAGTCTGACAAAAAAATCGACCAAAAAATGCCGTTTTTCAAAATGGCGTCACTGTGACGTCATCAAAGCGGCCATCTTGGATTTTTTTACATTTTCTGGTAGAGCTAGACCCAAGGGTATAGTGTAATAAGTTTCAGCCCCCTAGCTCAAGGGGTAAGAAAAATAATTAGGGGGGGCCATTTCGGCCCCCCCCAGGCCTGGACAGGTCCCAAAAAGCCCAGGCCAGATAGGGTTAAAGGAATAGACAACCTTTGATAAGCGTATATTGCAAATGAAAGAACAATTCCAGGAGTGTCCAAAACGATTTTTATTTCAATTTTGCAATTTTTTCCAACCGAATAAGAAGCCGTCAATGATAAATTCTGTGGCTTGTAAGGGCGCCGCCATTACGGCAAGTTTAGTGACGTCACTGGGCCGCAGAACACTGCGGTGAACTGGGAGGAAACACAGTTTGCCATGCACTGGAATAATCGCAGCCCAATAGGCCAGCAGGTGTGGATACATTCCTGTATTCTGTACCCTGTAAATACTGGCTAATGTTTGTACAATAACAATGATCTTATCCTTGTTGAGAAATCGGGGTTGATCTGTCGTCTAGACTGTCTAAGTGTCAAAAAAAACACAGCATCGAGTTGTCTGATAAAATATGCTTTCGTTATAGGCTAATACTTTTCAGCTGATCACTATACGCCAACATGCGTCAACATAATTCAGCAGTAACTCACTGAGATTGTTTAATGTAACCGAAATTGGGAATAATTCTGATTTCTGTGTTACCAATTCAAAGAATCGAGCCTCAACAAAGACCGGCACTCAGCCAGAAAACGAAACTAAATCTGCCTTGGCTAGAGGCTCATTTCTCCGGGAAAAGATTGTCCGGAGATTTTTCTCACCGTTGAACTGTTACCGAAAGAAACTGTTCAGCATGACATGGCCGTTAAACACCCACCCAAATATCTAGCGTGCGAGAAAATTTACCTGAGAAAGTTTATGGAATAAATCCTTGTCAGCTAATGTCAGCACTTGCACATGTACTCGTCTGATCGTTTCCTAACAGGACATCTCACAACAGAGCCGACTAAACGAAATCCGCGACCCGGCCGGCTTCTACGGTATATACATTGTACATCCTCGACCGATTTCTACGGTAGATCGTCTTCAATGGGCTCGAACACGCCGGACACTTCTTGTATCCCTCGACACTGCCCCCAAGCAGCGTAGATGAAAGCATGGTTTCGCCCAGCCAGCCATTGTCATCAGTCAGGTTAAAACTCCAGGAAATGCAAGGCGTCGGATACTTGGAAAAAGTTGAAAATCACTTGCTGTCATGTTTGCTCTCTGGCCCATTGACGTCATGAGCTAGTTGTCACGTGAACATCACTCGGCCGCTCA
>JAVTVY010019226.1:0-72489 GCA_036873755.1 Hanleya hanleyi
ACTTCTCCACCTAACATGGATACAAACCAGATAACCACCGTGCTGGAGAATGACCCAGGGACACGTATGGTCTTTCAAGGGGTGTTCGCCCGAGATGTGTTCCCATCAGACCGTATGTATCCTGCTGCTTACGTTCTCAACACGGACCCGATGGATCGGCCCGGTGAACATTGGGTGGGCGTGTACTTGACAGAACAGCAGGGCGAATACTTTGGCCCGTACGGCCTGCCCACCCTCCATCCCGATTTAACAGATTTCATGGATCAAGGTACAGAGACGTGGTGTTGGAACAGTCAAACGTTGCAAAGCCTGACCAGTAGCGTGTGCGGACAATATTGCCTGTTTTACCTGTACCATCGATGCCGGGGAAGAACCTTATCTACCATCGTACAGATGTTTGACGAGTACCCCAAGGCCGAGGACCGCGATGTACTCGTATATGACTGGACCGCCCATCATTTCAATGTACAAGCCCCGTTCTGGGCTTAAGTTCTTTCAATGTTCAAGCCCCCTGTTCTGGGCTTCAGTTTACAAGCCCCCTGTTCTGGGCTTCAGTTCTTTCAATGTACAAGCCCCCCTGTTCTGGGGTTCAGTTCTTTCAATGTACAAGCCCCTTGTTCTGGGCTTCAGTTTTCACGTGGTTGTTCTCACGTTGTTGTTGTTACTGAATAAAAAACAAAATGAGATCTCACCAAAAAAACCCTGTGTTGTGTGTTTTATTCATAATGCATCAATGCCCAATGTGGAGATTCAGTCAAACTGAAATCAGTGGTGTAGGATGGGGCCAAAATGTGGCCCATCAAGGTTAGAATGGAAGAGCACTATAGTAAAAATAGAGAGCCAATGAAATCAGCCCACAGACCAAGTACGTGTTTTTGGTCTAGGTTTGGAGCGGGCATTTCATTGAGGTGCGTGTATACGGTGAGTGAAGACTCGTCCAACACGTATAGATTAAGTTGATGACTATAAATTCTATGAGCATAATGCATGAAAGTGGCTTTGAACACCGTATTAGCCAATCAGTGGCCTAGAATGGAGCCAAAGCTAACCCATCCATGTCCAGAAAACATTACCCGGGTGTACAAGAACCCGGATGTAGGCGCGGACGTCAGCGAAAGCACACCGTGAGTACCCCAATTCGATTGGCTGATTGTTCGACCGCTGATTGGTTCTTTTTCTCGACCGCTGATTGGCTCTTTTTCTCGACCGCTGATTGGTCCAAATGGAACTGCCCATCTTTCCCAGGTTAATCTAGAATCCCCTTTTTGTGCTCAAGCTCTGACTATAGCGATGCCGCAACATTGTCTCATTGGACATTGAACCGTTTGACCTGGATGTGACCTTTGACCTTTTGTCCCGCGCGCGCGCACTGCCGGTGATGACGCGTGCGCGCGCGCTGCGGCCGGAGAACCCACGCGCGCGCGCGCTGCGGCCAGGCCGTGGGCGGGAAAACACCCCGGCGGTTGAACATCCGGACGTCTAAGGAAACATTAGAAACTATTCAGTGCTCGGGATGTTACCCATCAATACTCAGAAACCCAACATAGGTGTTAAGACCATGATATAACCTGCTCGGAGCATGGTTAGTACGAATGTTTCGGTGGTGTTGTTCAATAAAAAACTTCATGAAAACCCAAGTGAAGTTCGAATATTTATTAATGTGAACAAGTGAACAAGAATGTATGTACAAGTATATAAGAACGTTGCAAACAAGAATTGAGGTGAACGTATGTATAGAGAGAGAAATCACAGTGGAGTATATAACAGTTAGACCGAGTCATCGAACTGACGTATATCGAGTACATATTCAAAAGAATGACAAACAAGTTCATGGTGTAATGTATATAGAGAGTAATTTAGAGTCCAAATATGTATGTCCATTAGAATTCACAAGTCCGGGTATAAGATAATATATGTTCACAAGTCCAAGTAAGTGGTACTGATGCCATCGGCCAGGACTTTCCGTTTCGGGTAAAAGAAAGTAAAGGCGTCTCGTTGCTGAATGTACGTCCGCATCTGGTGGTCCACCACGCGAAATCCTCGGTTAGTCCCACTCGCACTGGCCTGGCTTTGCAGCACGTTCAAGTACAAGGCTTTGTCGATGTTGGGATCGCGCCGGTTCACCCCTTTGCAGCTAAACTTATTTTCGTCTCCCCCGTAACAGTAATACGTTTTGGAGGAGAGAGCAATCATAGCATCCCCACTCCACTCCAGCTTGAAGAGGCCCGGCGTACGCTTATCGTACTGGTAATGGTCACGTCGAGGTAGCCACTGGTCCCGTTCCGCTTCATACTGTGCCCGTAACTCAGGTTTCACCAGGGACTCCCAATCCGCATTAGAGACGGCCATGTAGGCCGAGTCCGTATCCATCTCCATGAGTTGCCAGTCTGATGGATTAAAATACACACCCATGAAATCATAGAGAAACTGCAGCATCCTGAGCTTGGCCACCTGGTATACCATACATCCAATCTGCAGGGGTAGGTTGTAACGGATAGTCTTCTTGGCTGAGCTGACTTCATACGTGTCGTCATCGATGACCTCCACGGAGCGAAACAGAGGAGAATTCACTTTTTTGCGGGCTTGGGAAGTAGTACAAATGTTCACGTTCACGTGCTTATCCTGGTTCGTGACCGTTTTTCCATAATACCCATTGCCCGTCAACTTCCACGATTCACCGATGATGGCCTTACTCGGGTCTTGGTCACCTTGACGACGGGCAGACGTCACGATGTCGGCATTCTCCGCAAAACAGGCGTTGGGTACGTACTGTATTACTTGGTATATTTTGGTAATTTCCAAACCGTGGCTCATGTACCACTGCAGTAGCGGAGTGCCCAGCAAGATTTTCTCTGCCCACATACTGCCAATCAACATGCGTCGAGGTCGAGGCAAACACTCGTGTTGCTCCGCATAGGCCCCCATGGTGTCTCCAATATCATCCCGACCCACCAGCGTGTTCTTAAAGATGGGAGGGCACTGGGCGAAGAGAGGCTTGAGAGTGTCGGGAACATGCAAATCACATTCGACAAAGCCGTAGAGGTCCCCCGAACGAATGGCGTCGAACATCTGTGGTAGACTCAGGAGTCGGCGACGACTCAACGGGTACTCGCGCTCTTTTAGGAAACGCCGTAAATGAGGCAGGGCCTGGCACATGGTGTGAAATTCACACTCCCACATTTCGATCAGATGGTATCCTCTCTCTTTCACATAATCAGCGTTCTCCTGCACTTCTTCTCGTAATTCTTCCGGTGTTTTTCCACGTCGTTCGTTGAAACGTCCAGCGCTGAAATGGCATCCGTGGCCGTGCCAATAGCAACCGTAAAATTGAAATACGGTCGGTGTCCTACCCACCAGGGCAAACCCATCGACGGGGAGTCGACGATCTCCTATCCGCTTCTCTGTGGCGTTGGTCTGGTGTCGTATATAAATTCCCCGTCGATAGGCTTCCCAATCCAACCACTGATCAGCTAGATGCTTGTAGGGAGTGCGTTGCGGTGTAAAATGCCGACCTTCCGCCAACCAACGTGTATAATGGCCACTGGGCATAGGTTGGGCCAGAGACCACAGGTACAAGGCATTCGCATCGAAACCGATGGTCTTAGCACAGGGTTTTCCACTGGGGAGAGTAGTGACGTCCTTCTCGTGATAACGGTGAAAAATAAGACTCGGTCCGCCGACAATGTTCTGCTTTAGACAATCATGCATGTCTGCATCTTTTTGCTGTATCAGCGAGAAGTACGTAGGACACTCTTGAAAAAGATGGCGAAGCGCCAGACCCGGTAAACTCAAGCACTCCTTGAAGATATCGACGTGCATCTCACGACGAAAGAGTTGAACCATTTTCTCGGCCGCTTCCAGGAAAGGAACCACATCTAAGTTATTATACCATATCAGGAAATCTCGCAAGGTCTGCATATGTTGATCGTTCCATACCTGCTGTAGTTCCCGGTACGTGTCTTCCGGACATTCCACTTGCTTCAAATCGTCAAAGAAGGCATCCCGGGGTGGCAACTGTGTTTCCTCCAAACAATCGAGCGTCGATATATACGTGTAAGGGAACCTCCCTTTGGTTTGTGCACAGTCATACGCCTTCACCCACTGATCATAGCTATAATTGGGAGCTAAGTAGTTCCGTACATCCAGGAAATGAAGTGATGTGGTAGTGAGGGCCATATGATTATTGATCTTCTTGATGACGGACTTGATGGTATTCGCCTGGGCCAAGTAGGGGTAGAGAAATTCCTTCACCATGTTCAAGTCATATCGCCCCGAGTTGAAACCCATCACCGGTAACTGGCCTAGGTATTGCAGGAAGCGCACTTTCAATTTCTCCGCATACGGTTTCGGTAAAGGCACATCCTGCGACTGCATGGGCTCCGGCTGCGACTTCGGCTCCGACTCCGACTCGGACTCTTCATCGTCACTAAACGCTACACCCGGTATAGGAATTCGATCGTCCAGCTGGTCCAGTACGTCCTGGAACTTGGACACCAACAATTCCGTACTGGCCGCACTGACTTCCTCTAAATACGCCATCATGCGGGTGATCAACTCACGGGAATCCCCGGTAGACACGAAACAGACCGGTGCAGCGTCATAGCCAGGTACGTTGCTTGAAATGCTGACACTCAGGGGAATATGGCGCTGCGTCCACTGCGTTTTCGCTGAAAACATGTCCATGGGCTCCAATAGGGCCTCAAAATCGTAACACGCCCGGTAGGGAAAATAACGGTCCGCATCCGGTATGATCAGACCCTCATCGGCCAGTTCCTCGAAAATAGTAGGCGTATTATGATACACACCACCCGGAAATTTTCGCTTCACACTGTTGTCACAAATCTTCTCGTGTCGATGTAATTTGGACGAATATTTGAACACCCGATGGCATTGGGCACAACTGTAAGACTGGGCGTACTGGCTCATATTGTGGATCAGCGAAAAATGACTCACGCCATTGTAGTCGAAGACATTGACTTTCATCGTAGAAGCATACCGTTCTGTTGAACGACGAACCAATTCAGCCACAAATGTATCCTCCTAGCATCGTAATCGGTATACAAAGATATTGATGTTGAACAGTGTTTCCACGTCATCCAAATTCTTGAACGGGACTCCACGGAAGTGCCGCTCATCCAAGTCTTGCTGTTCTAAGTACTGTTCCCAATAGCCATTGGCCACTCTGTCACAATTCTCGGGATCACACTCGTCCAGCTGCACGGCCAAACACCGAAACAGACATTTCCGGTCTTTGTAGGGTCCCTTTTTCCCTCCCGTGAATGCATACATGCCTTTTCGACGAAGCAGCCAAGGGGGTAGTAGTACAGGAGCACCGATAGGATGATCTCTCATTTTCGTGACGAAAAATGTGACGTTGGTCACCATTTCCACAAGCCATTGGGTATTGGGGCGTTGCAACCGGGCCCATTCCAATGGGTCCAACGTAGTCAATTGGTCGATGAGTGGCTCCAGGGAAATCGCATCCGTCACCGTGAATGGCTGGTCAAACACATAGGTATTATTGCTAGGATAATAATACCGCACCTGATCCGTGTCCTTGTGCCGTAAAATGTACCCGAATGTGATATTCAACTTGAACGCTGTGACCTGGTCTGTGAAAATGTTCTCCGCATAAGTAGACAAATACGTAAGGTCCTGCAGTCGAAAGTTATACAAGTCCAATAAACGACGGTCACGGTGAAAACAATGGCGTATGGTAGCCCAGTGTCGTTGATAAATGTCCCTCATACGCTCGTCTTGGGGTAAAACTTCAACCGGAGGTGCTGCTGGGTCCCAGGGAAAATCTTCTCCACGTCTCATGCTTTCTCTCCACGTCTCATACAAGCAGGCTGGCTAGAGGTGAGGCAGGCAGGCAGGTCAGGTAGGTCAGAGAGCTCCGTTCGGTACTGCAATGAATACACCAAACCACTAAAAATTATCCCCTTTTATACGTTTTTCTACATGCCGCCATGTTGAATTCCAACATGGCGGACTAGCCGCACCATGTTGACCTTAGCCGCCATGTTGAATTCCAACATTGTGAAGTAGATTACATCTTACATAGGCCTTAAGGCTGTGATATGCATATCACCTTGAAGTATTCTGGGGCATGGTCAGTACTTCCCAATTTTCCCTTTGTCTACTACTCGCCGATTTTTGATTTTTTTTATTTATTTTTTTTTTTTTATTTTTTTTTTTATTCATTTATTTTTTTTTTTTCCTCGAGAGCTACAACATGACACCTCCCACGCCCCATTCGGACCCATAGCGGTCCCTCTCTACCCAAACACCCCTCCACACACACACACCCCCCAAAATGACCATGTGCGAATAAGGACCTACAAGAGGCTTGGCCTAAATTGAATTTTATTGTACAAACACTCAAGATGAGCAGGTACATAACAAATGTAACATACAATCACAAAAATACAGTGGCAATAATTTTGGTCTAATACAACATGGCCTAGTGCGAGTTGTCTCCCTTGCGTCATAATGTTCAGATGGCGCTTTGGTTTGAAAGGTGCGATTATCCGGGGGAATGGTGCCAATTGTCATCCTATGCGCCATTTTGTTACACAATTCGTGCATCATATTATTCTAGAATGTATTGTGAACAGTTTGAGATAAATTGAGACGTACGGGTAAGAGAGATAGAGATGGTGTACGGATATTTCATGATGTAGCGGGAATGTGTAACGTAGAACAAATGTACGGTGTCCCATTCCGTGTTCCTTGTCAAGTTGCTGGGAAAATATCCCGAACTGACTGCATATGTGGAGAATTACTCGAGCTTTATATTTCATGAGCTGCTTGAGAAAATACGTGAAATTTGCATTTATAAATGGTCCAAAACCGGCAGTGGACGTCCATGCAATCGCGCGAATGAAACTAAAAATAGAGGTGTTTTGTTGACATAAAAACAGCTGATCCATGTGGAGGATGTTTGAGTTACACGAGAAAATTCTGCCAATATATAAATGCCTACCTATAGATACTAAAATTGGCCGCTAAAAGTTTCCATAATATAGGGAAATAACTGTGATGTCTTTTTTCACTGTGACACGTTCTCCTAAAGACCTAAGCTGAAAGAAAAATTCCGAGAGAGGGGGGGGGGATTTCCTAGCATAGATATTATTAAAAAATAATTTATATTACATACGTGTAAGGCGTTGATTGGTGTTACTGAGTGATACTGGTCAGCTGCATCTCATCAATGAGGCGAACACGGTACTTTTGAAGCTTCACTTGCTGGGATGACTCCATGACTGTAGGCTCAGGCTGGTCAAAAACGGTGTAATAGGCTGGTGAAATTGCACTGGTAAAATGAAAAGCTACTCCACGTCTCATACAGGCAGGCAAGCAGGCTGACAAACAGGCAGGCTGGCTAGAGGTCAGGCAGGCAAACAGGCAGGCAGGCAGGCAGGCAGGCAAACAGGCAAGCAGGCAGGCAGGCAGGCTGGTAGGCAAACAGGCAGGCTGGCTAGAGGTCAGGCAGGCAGGCAGGCAGGCAGGCAGGCTGGTCAGGTAAGTCAGAGTGCTCCGTAAGGTAGTGCAATGAATACACCCAACCACTAAAAATCACCCCCTTTTATACGTTTTTCTACAACAATGGCCGTCTAAAAATCCGTTTTTAGACGGCCACGTTGGAAAATGGCGGATTTTTAGACGGCCATGTTGGAAAATGGCGGATTTTTAGACGGCCATGTTGGAAAATGGCGGATTTTTAGACGGCCATGTTGGAAAATGGCGGATTTTTAGACGGCCATGTTGGAAAATGGCGGATTTTTAGACGGCCATGTTGGAAAAAATGGCAGATTTTTAGACGGCCATGTTGGAAAATGGCGGATTTTTAGACGGCCATGTTGGAAAATGGCGGATTTTTAGACGGCCATGTTGGAAAATGGCCGTCTAAAAACGGATTTTTAGACGGCCATGTTGGAAAAAATGGCGGATTTTTAGACGGCCATGTTCCAACATGGCCGACTAGGCCGCCCATTGTGGGGAAAAATCCCAGTACATCAACACACACCAACAAGTCTAGACATGTACCAAAGGCCACGCCTCTTTCAACCCAACCGGAAGTGACGTCATAGTTACATCCGGGTGAAATGGGGGTTTAAATGGCCTATATATACTACTCAGGTGGCGCCACCTGTAAGTGCAAGTGAGTGAAAGGCAATCCCATGCAACATCTCCTGGCATGGTGAATGCATGCTAAATTTGAGAAGAATCCGATGAGCATGCAGTTCTCAAGTTATTGCCCAAAAACAAATTTCAGATTTTGTCATCAGGTGGCGTCACTTTCTGAGCAGAAGCGGATAACGCACTTCCAAGCAACATCTCATGGCAAGGTACAATGTATATGCATGCCTAATTTGGGAAGAATTTGATGAGCAGTTCTCAAGTTATTGCCCGGAAACCAAATTTCGAGCAACATTTCAAAGCGTTTCAAAGTTATTGCTTGCAGCACAAAAGAACGGAAAGAATCCTAGTGGCGCCACCTACAGGCAGATCTTTCTGAAACGCAATACCAATCAACATCTTGTCACAAGGAATGCATATGCAACTAGATACAGTCGATCGAATACGATTGGAGGCATGCCTTTTGCATCTTTAGTAAAGGAAACATTCATCATTTGTGAAGAAAGTAAAAACGTAAAACGTAGGAAAAACATCATTAACATGGCCCCATAAGATAACTTGAGGGTATCCACATACCAAATTTAAAAGGTCCAACAGTTACTGTCCAGAAATGCAATTTTACCTTGGCCCTCGGGCAGCGCCATGTGTAGGCAGATAGGCATAAAAAATAATCCCAACCGAGATCTTGAAGCAAGATCCCTTGACATTGGAAAAGGAAAATGTTAACTTGGCCTACAGATGGCGCCACCTATGAGCAGATCGACAAGAAAAACAATACCAAGTGAAACCTTCAGGTAAGGTACATGTATACCAAGTTCATTATTAAGTATTAAAACGTTATTGTCTGGAAACAATTTTAAATTTACCCCCAGGTGGCACCACCTATATGTGGATCGGCGTGAAAAACAATGCCAAACGAGAAATTGAGGCGAGGTACCTGCACACCAAATTTGGAATGAATCGGTTCAGGTTTTTAAAAGTTATTGTCTGGAAACACTTAACTTAGCTTTCAGGTAGTCCCCCTATCAACATGAAAAACATTCTCAAGCCAGATCTTGAGACAAGGTACCACCACACCAAATTTGGAAAGAATCCTTAAGGTTTTCAAAAGTTATTGTCTGGAGATGCAATTTAATTTGGCCCAAGGTGGCGCCACCCAGAAGCGGATTGGCAAGAAAAACAATTCCAAGCAAAAATATATACATGTAGACAAGGGATCCATTTACCAAATACAAAAACATGGGTCTGTGCCTGATAAATTGAAACCTTTTGAGGTTGCAATTATCCCAATATTATCCCAATATTGCAGACAACACACAAATTTCAGCTTCTGCCAAGATATATTGGAGATATATATGCTCAAACACAATATATGAGGGTCGGGCGAGGGCTAGTTTGGGAGATAGAGGTTGCGGCTCGGCGCCCTGGGGATGGGGACATGCTCTTCTTGAGGGTAGTGGTGGGTGTGCTGACATGAAAGCCATAGAAAGCTCCCTGTACATGAAACAACCACACTGACAACTGCATGCCATCATCTATCACAGTCCGAAAAACCACAAGGTGGAATTCAATTCAATTCAGGAAATTGATCATATGCACAGTGTGCACCCAAACTTTAGGAACTCAGTTGTAATTAATATAGTAAGTTACACTGTGGACACAACTGGTTCCTGCAGAAGCTTTAGGGTAAATCATATGATGTGAGATACAATTATTTGATAGCAAAATTGAAGAAAATGTTGTCCTTCATTTAAGATGACACGAAATTAAAAAAAAAACAGGGGTTCGGTACTGCGGGGATTTCCCCGCCAGTTATTTCATATTATACTTCTGAAATATAATAAGGTTCATGCAAAAGCTTTAGGGTAAATCATATGATGTGGAATAGAATGATTTCATAGCAAAGTTGAAGGAAATGTCCTTCATTTAAGGCGACACAAAATTCAAAACTAACACAGGTTCGGTACTGCGGGGATTCCCCCGCCAGTTATTTCATATTATACTTCTGAAAAAAAATATGGTTCCTGCAAAAGCTTTAGTGTAAATCTTATGGTGTGGAATAGAAGGACTGGACAGCAAATTTAAGAAAATGGTGTCCTTCATTTAAAGCGACATGAAATTCAAAACAGCGAGAAGCGGAAGAAAGAAGAACAAATGACAAACGCATTTAGGCATTTAGGGATGCCTAATTATTAGACAAAGCATTTGGAAATTATCGCTTGTGAAGAATTTGAATGGAAACCACGGACATGAACAGAAGATTGGAACAAGATCCAGTGGCGCCACCTTCAGGTGGATCTTGCTGAAACGCAATACCAACCCATGTCTGGTCACAAGGAGTGTATATGCTAAATTTCGAAGGAATCCGACAAATCTTTTGGAAGTTATCGCCTGTGAAAGATTTGAACAGACACAGACACAAAGACAGCAAGACCCATTTTAACTGGAACGGGCATGAAGAAGCGAAACTCAGTGGCGCCACCTTCAGGCAAATGTTACTGAAATCCAGTACGCAACCGCGTCTTCTCATAAAGAATGCGTGTGCCAAATTTCGAAAGAATCCAAGAAAGGGTTTGGAAGTTATCGCTTGTAACTGACATCCACGGACACAAAGAAGCAAGATTCATTTTGACCCAGTGGCGCCACCTTCAGGCAGATGTTGCTGAAATGCAATGCCGACTGGCGTCTTGTCGCAAGGAATGTGTATGCCAAATTTCGGAAGAATCCAACAAAGCGTTAGGAAGTAATCATTCGAACAGACATGCACGGACACATAGACGGAAGAACCATTTTGACCCAGTGGCGCCACCTTCAGGCAGATGTTGCTGAAACGCGATACTGACTGGTGTCTTGTCGCAAGGAATGCGTATGCCGAATTTCGGAAGAATCCAACAAAGCGTTGGGAAGTAATCATTCGAACAGACATGCACGGACATGCACGGACACGCACGGACACATAGAAGCAAGAACCATTTTGACCCAGTGGCGCCACCTTCAGGCAGATGTTGCTGAAACGCGATACCGACTCGTGTCTTGTCGCAAGGAATGCGTATGCCGAATTTCGGAAGAATCCAACAAAGCGTTAGGAAGTAATCATTCGAACAGACATGCACGGACATGCACGGACACATAGAATCAAGAACCATTTTAAAGTCCCCGGCCGCGTTGCGGCGGGGGATAAAAATCTCAAAAGAGTGACGCTGTCAACTGGCGAGAGACAGTGGCCCTTATTTTAGGATTGTAATTCACTTCGCCTCCCTCCATACAGCAACAACATGTACTGTTTGAAAGTTTATCCTCTTTACTTTCAATGAGTCATGTCGTGGTCTTGAAATAAGGAGCCGTGAACTAGGAAAGTCCGGTTTAACAGAGCCCACTAGCAAAAAATGTTCACCCTATAGGTTAAAACAGCTATAATTAACTTTCCTCAAGCTGACAACGATAGTTGTGGACTTGCTCAGCATGGGTTAACGGGAGACAGCCGGATATCAATATTCATGATGACGTCATCAATATGTGATGTCAGATTGCGACCCTATCCAAACATCCATCCGCTAAAATAGAGATTTTCCACAAAATCTCAAATTTGAAGTTTCTGCCAGTACGAATTCTGAATCAAGTTCATTGCCTCTGTTGCAATGCTTATCCGGATAAAGGGACTGGGCTACTGTTATGGGCATAACTGTTCACATTTGTGACAAAACAATAACTTTTAAATTAATTTATAGTCAGGATACTTCCTGTATATAGGCTGTTAATGAATACATCTTGAATCTGAGCATAAGCTTTGGCATCGGTGACGTTTCCAAAAATAAACTACTTTCTAGTCACTGAAAATACTCGGCATACGTTCAAATATATTCATTCTCAAATTTTGAGATCAATTGTCTATAGGAATTCCCTGCCAAATTCGTCTTTCGCAGTTAATATGCGTTGGCAAATTACGATCGGAGAGTTAACTCTAAAATGACTGGTTTGCCTCACGGAAAAAAAATAAAAATCAAAGCATATCTAATTCATCAAGATTCTTGGTTACTCATGTGTTGGTCAAGGAATGAATTCGCCGACCTAAACTCTTATTTGGTTCCAAATTTCTGGCATGTAGACCACAACCTCATAATTGTTGTTGCGACCATATCGAGACCTTCAGATTTCATTTACCTTATGGGGGCCTTCTGGTCAGGCTCGCGCATGGATGACTTGGCCTATATTATCAAAGGTCATTACAGAAAGTCATATTGTGAATAAGAATATATAGGTATGGAAACACGAGACAAGATGATCTAGATTCCCACTGTTGATTGCCTCATAACAGATTCTAGATTGAGCTCAACCTCGAAAGTGACAAAGGACTACCCATGAGCGCCGACCATATTGGCTTACAAAAACTGACGGGGAATAAATGAGTAAAAATAAGACGTTATAGGTTTTGGTTTTTGGTTGGCATATACGTTGGTTCGACATGTCGACCGTTAAACTCGCACGCCATTGCGACGATAAGTGCTTCTAGGTGGCGAGGGCTTGTACAAGGCTTTATCAAGGGGACATGCTGAATGCTGCATCACTTAAAGATAACCTGATGTGGATGTTCACATTTTGGATTGTGCTATCAAGACATCTCTTGTGGACGCCTGGACCTCAAGAAAGGATTTTTGTAAATCCGTTTTAACTATCAACGTTTATCCATTGTGAATATAACCGCATGTCTCTCTTGCAGGAAACTAACAACTTTTTTGCATGCTTTCATTTTGTTTTTATTTGGGTGCAACTGTTGTTATTTGAATTAGGCCTTTGGATTATGGACAGACTGTAGACGCTGCTTGCATTTACTTATTTCTATAAATTTGATTTCGTGAATATGTTTTACTCTAAATGGAATCATGGAGAAAAACACATCGTTTTGGATTTAAGGCCATGTCACAGTTTGTTATAGCTGGCCCAAAAATACTCAAATAACAGAATAATGCATGAAAATAATCCAATATAATAGTATTTAATTTGGATCACCTTCATCAGTCATGTATTTCAGACGAATTCAAATTTTTTACTCACTATAAATTTGTAAATATAGAAAGTATACCTATACAAATGGCTACTGAAATTACTTCGAAATAAGCTAAATACAGAATACGAAGTCACTTTCCATAGTCACTGTTCATTTGAACGCGAAAGTAGTATACAGCGAGCAGATAGAGTCTTATTGACCGTTGACCTAAACAATTTGCATATCACGTGACCGAGGTCAAAGGTCAATGAGTGCACTTGAGCATGTACTGACCTGTATCCTCTCATCCCGTCCATCATCTGACCTTGGATCATGTTTAGACATGTTAGGGGATTCCTCGGCATTGATGCGGTTTGGCGGTGATACGGTCTGCCTCCGCGGACAGAAAGTAGTCGCCAGTATATAGAGGGCTGAGGGTATGTCTGACTGTATGGAATGCATGTACTGACTTGTGTCTGGGTTTTTTCCATCCCGGGGAGTGCGCAGGTGTGTGGTATGACGTCACTTCTGGTCTGTGTGAATCGGGCGTGACCTGGGTATGACTGTATGGGATGTACTGACTTGGTTCTGGGTATTTTCCATCACGGAGAGGTCACGTGATAGTTCAAGGTCATATCGAATGATACGAATGCATGTACCGACCTGTTGTGGATATTGACTCTCATTGACCTTTGACCTCAAAAATTTGCATATTGGGGAGAGTTCCAATTGTGACCTTTGACAGCCAATCAGAAGCGAGTATTTTGACCTCGTCTGACTGTATGGAATGCATGTACTGACTTGGTTCTGGGGTTTTTCCATCATGGGGAGTGCGCAGGTGTATGACATCACTTCCGGTCTGCGTGAATCGGGCGTAACCTGGGTATGTCTGACTGTATGGAATGCATGTACTGACTTGGTTCTGGGTTGTTTCCATCACGGGGAGGTCACGTGATCACACTAGTTCAAGGTCAGGGGTTTTCCATGAAACCATGGGAAGGAAGACTTATATATAACATAATCTATAGGTGTTGGACGATGTTATTAGGACGAGTCCAGCATCCATGCGACCCGAGGGTCGAGCGTTTATTGTCCAGTATATCTCCGCAAAAAATAATCAAACAAAAAGGGGATTCCCCTTTGGCATCGATGGTGCTGCCCTCTAGAGGTAGGGTGGGTGCATGTAAAATTTCTCCAGATATAAAAAGCGGAACACGGACTCTACCGTAGAATATACTCCTATCAACCCTATCCCAAAGGGCTAATATCGGTCCCCGGGCTTATCGGGGCCTGCTGAGAGAGGTAGGGTGGGGGAGTGGGTGTATGTAAATTTAGGATTTGTCCCGAAACTATAAAAAGCGGAACAAGGCCTTACCCCTAAAATAGGAAAAAACCCCTATCAACCCTATCCCAAAGGGCGAATATCGGTCCCCGGGCTTATCGGGGCCTGCTGAGAGAGGTAGGGTGGGTGCATGTAAAAGTTTCTCCAGAAAAAATATAAAAAGCGGAACACAGCGCGCGCGCGTTATCCGGCCGCACGCCTGCGCGGCATCACCAGAAATACGCGGGTGAAGTTCGGGTCAAAAGAACCGTACCTCGAACCTCTATAGTTTTTCACTCCACCTGTTGCTCTTGTAACTTGTAACTCCTCGTCAAAATTTTTTGTGCTGGAATGCCCGCTCTTAATCTAGGCCAAAACATGTGCTTGGTCTGTGGGCTGATTGGCAAACGCAGAAGAGTTCCAATTGTGACCTTTGACAGCCAATCAGAAGCGAGTATTTTGACCTCGGCTAGAAGGCAAGGTCACATGCTCTCATTTGGACGAGTGCGCAGGTGTTTTTGCGCTGTCAACATCCGGGTTTCCCAGTGGGTTTTTCCATCGTTCCTGCATCTTCTATCCGGGTACTGTGGTTTTACATCTGGGTCATCATCTTACATCCGGCTTTTCCATGTTTACTGTCACGTGACCGGCAATGACCTTTAACCGCTGACATGAACTTTAACTTTTAACCTTTAACATCCGCATGTAAACACACCCATAGCGGTTCCTCCAGCGTGGATGTGCTGTGATGGAGGGGCTAATAACAGGATTGACCTGTAATCTTTGATTGTTGCTCTCTTTTTGAACTAACCAATAAGAATAGTACGTATCACGGACTACAGCCGTAAAGCAACGTATAGGCGCGCATGTGTGAAATGGTGTATAAAACACGTCCCTCTGGATCCCACACCCCATTCCTACGGTTACAGAGCCATGACGGACATCCATCCCTATGCGACTCGCATTTGACAGCATGCGACCGTGGTTAATTCACTCACGGGTTACAGAGCAGTGGTTCGGTCCATGTTTGGAGATGGCGACGACAACGAGGGGCGACGCCAGATCCTGAAACAGTTCACATAAGCGGTCCTCGACAGAGTGCACTCGATGGAGAGGTGTGCTATCACTCACCACTGGCATCAGACTACAATTAATCACTTCCGGGTCAGTAGCCACGACCTACATTGTTTAGAAATTTGAGAGCAGATCTTTATGGATTTTATGAGCTGCGATTTTTCAGCATTTCTGATATTTCAGCTTGCAGATGAGGCTTCAAACTGTACTTCCTGGTGTTGATTTGGGCCATTTTGGGAAAAGCATGGTGGATGGAGACATGAACAGTGAAGGGTGAGAAGGCTCCCTGTTTACAAATTGAATGACATTCTGTAGCACCAATCAGCTGTCAGTGGCGGCAATTTGAAATTTCCATGGTCAACATCTGTCAAGACTTCCACTGGTAATGCCCCACAAGGTAAATATTGACATGCCAGGTGGATTTATGCATTGTGAATTTTCTGGATTTTTGCCGATTTTTAACGCTAATACATAACAAGTAACGGAATTAATAGTAGACTGGTGCCTGTCACCTGACATTTTCACATTGCCTGTCACCTGACATTTTCACATTTGACCAGAGAACTTTAAATCGTCACTGCGGCTACAGTTTTGACTTGATCACCCCATTTTCTTCCAGGCTGACTCATGAACAACGTACAAATATGAGGGTTGTTTGAAATTTATGTTATTAAATTATTAATAAAATAAAATAAATTTTTTAATTAATTTTAATCAATTTTTTACCCCTCAGCCTATTAGGCTGCGGGGTCTTGTCGTTGGCATGTACGTCCGGTCGTCCGGTCGTACGGTCGTCAACAATTCTTGTGATCGATCTAGAAACCGAACCGTTGCTTCTAGAGACTTCAAATTTGGTATACAGAATTGTTGGATGGTCAATCACAAGCCTATTGAATCTGGATCCGATTGGTTGGAAACTTTGGCGGCCATCTTTAATTTATGCGAAACCATCACTGCTTTCTCGTTATCAAGCTTTCTTTAGAACGACTTACCCTAGGCACACCAAACTTGCCGTGCACATCCATATGCTCATGACCCAGAACCCTGTTGAATCTGGACCCGATTGGGTGGAAACTTTGGCGGCCATCTTTAATTTATGCGAAACCATGAATCTTGTGTATCTCGGAAACCATTTTGCTGTTCAGTGTGAAACATTGTAGAGATTATCGATACATCAAGAAACTTTGAAGGAATGACCAAACCAGTTTTCCTGATTAGGTGAAAGCCTTGGCGGCCATCTTTAATTTATGCAGAATCTTTAATGATGTATTTCTTTGATACCATTGAAGTGTTCTATACGAAACTTGGTATACAGCATCGATGTATCAAGAGACGTCTTGACTTGCACTGAATAACCACATCAATTCTTCTGAGAGGCGGGAAGGATGGCCGGCCATTTTTAATTTATGCAAAATCATTAATGATCTCTGTCTCTGATACCGTTTAAGTGCTCGATATAAAATTTGGTAAACATCATCGATGTAGCACGAGACTTATGATGAATGACAGAACTGGTTTCTCTGATTGGGTGGAAATCTTGGTGGCCATCTTTAATTTATGCAAAATCTTTAATGATATATATCTCGGATATCATTTAAGTGTTCTATATGAAACTTGGTTTACAGCATCGATGTATCAAGACACTCGCAATGAAGATCAGTTCCTCTGAATGACCGGAAGGATAGGCGGCCATCTTTACTTTATGCAAAATCATTCTGATACCGTTCAAGTGCTCGATGTAAAATTTGATATACATCATCAGTGCATCAAGAAACTTACGATGAATGACAGAACTGGTTTCTCTGATACCGTTTAAGTGCTCGATATAAAATTTGGTAAACATCATCGATGCAGCAAGAGACTTGTGATGAATGACAGAACTGGTTTCTCTGATTGGGTGAAAATCTTGGTGGCCATCTTTAATTTATGCAAAATCTTTAATGATATATATCTCGGATACCATTTAAGTGTTCTATATGAAACTTGGTATACAGCATCGATGTATCAAGACACTCGCAATGAAGATCAGTTCCTCTGGATGACCGGAAGGATAGGCGGCCATCTTTAATTGATGCAAAATCATTAATGATCTCTCTCTGATACCGTTCAAGTGTTCGATGTAAAATTTGATATACATCATCAGTGCATCAAGAAACTTACGATGAATGACAGAACTAGTTTCTCTGATTGGGCGGACTTTCTACATCACTAAGGAGCCACTGTTCAGCGACTAATGTTGTCATACTTGGAGACTTCAACAATGACTTTGCTGTCGACTCGGCTGAAACAACCAAGATAAACGACTTCTTCCAAGAGCATGGGCTCTTTCCCTTAATCCACACCCCATGCAACCACAGATCTTACGACAACCATTGACCAGATTTTCACCAATTTCAAACTCACACACAGATATACAATTTGGTGTCCATGAAACATATTATTCATATCACAAGGCTGTTTGGATTGCCATCCACCCATCCTCATCCTCTGCTTGATCACAGATGGAAAGAGACAGACAATCAACAGGTACACAAGGGATTCATACAGTTATTGCTATCAAAGACTTTTATTATTGTTTAGATTATTATTAGGGTTCAAAGCCAAAATGGCTTGAAGCCTTTTGTTTTTGTTCAGAATATTTCTGTTCTTCCGCCATATTTTTCGCACGCGCTATGTCAAAATATTTATTATAATCCTTCAATGCATCCAACATCCCACACTGAATTTATCATATTTTAATCTTTTACAAGCCACTGCTAAAGCATCTTCTGCATTCAACCAAATCTTTCAGGCTTTTACATATGCATTTTTCATTCATTGTGTACCAATATACACTGACTAAAACTGTCTGGCTGAGGGGTTGTTGCACCTTTTAGGTGCTGCCTCATGTTAATTATTAAAATTATTTTTTTTCTTGCTAACTGTGGTTGAAATAAACATCATACTGATAATGCTGGGTAACATCTCTTGTATTGTTATGCCATTTCTGCGACAAAATTGAGACCATTTGGAGCAAAAAATGAGTGATTTGTCAGTACTAGGGCCAAATAGTCAATGCCAAATATGACGAGGTTCACTTAACACAGCTGGTAATTATGAGCATATTAACTTTCAAGATACAATAAAATGTAAATGGAAGAAAGGAAATTCACATAGATACAATTACATGCTTTTTTTCAAAATCTAGACCTCAGTTCAAATCTTCAATGCTTCAAATCATTTATGCATTAATTCACTTTATATCAGTCTAAAACCACATGAAATTAATAATAATCATATCACCTGTAAAAACTCAGATGTTTGTTCCACACACAAAGAATTTCCAAAATGCCTTTTGCATTTGTAACTTTAATGAAACAAATAAAATCTGATTAACTGAGTCATCAATTAATCTGACTGTTGATGGTTTCACATTTTTCTTGTGTGTCTATTCCGTCTATTGTCAGTCGCAGTTGCATCATACTTTCTCTTCATTTCATTTCTACTATCTCCAGGATTATAAGTTTGTAATTTTCTTTCATATTCAGATTAGAGATCTTGTGGGTGGCAAAGAACATGGATTACAGGCATGAAATATTAGCAAGCCGCCCCCAACACCAAATAGTTTCTCTGGGAATTTCGCACGGTGTGACTCAGAGGTATGGCCTCCAATTCTATTGATCCTCCAGTTTAGGGCAAGATGGTTTGTATCATGTTTATCTGGCACAGAAGGTAGATTAAAGTGCCAAACAAATTAAGCTCTCTGACGATCCATTGTGATCACCAGTGTCTATAGTGCCTAATTTTCAAAGTTCGAAATTCAAAATTTGTGTAGTTTTGGTTAGGTTTTTGTTAGGATTAGGGTATACTAGGGTATGTTTGTTTGGGTCATCGTCGCCATGTAAGGTTAGGTGCGACGTTAAACTCCAAACAACCAACCAACCAATCCGACTGTATTGGAAGATAGGCCTTGATCTCTGTAAGTTGCCACTTTATTGTTTCACCAAACAGTTAACAGTTTAAGTGAGTCAACTTTCATCTGTCCTCCTCTTTCATGGTTGTTAATGTAGCAGAGATCAGCAAATGACCATCAAATATGTTGTCATTGAATTTTATTCCTTTTTCTGTTCTATGTTGTGTTTTGGCAAGTGTTGAAATTCGACACAGAATATATTCCTCAATGTTATTTATGAGTTTTCTCAGTAATAATAACTGTTTACAAGTAATATGTGCTTCTTTCTAATTACTGCCAACATGTTGATGAGATATAGATCCATTCAATTGAACTGACATATATTCTCTTTATGGGACTTGTGTATACCATAAACACCTCTGTATTATAGTTTTGGATGAATTGTGTACACATTTGTGTATATTGCTGTCACTTATTACAGGATTAAACATGTCTTTGATCTTTGTATCAACATCAAATTTTAATCACATTTGATAGATTACTGGGATGACCCACTGATTACATGGAGAAGTTAACCACTGCCATGAAGGAAATTTTTACCAAATGTAGCCTAAATGAGCAGCTTGTAAACAAATTATGTTTTGACACATTTTGAATTTAAGTTTTCTTTATTTTTAAATTTTAATTTGAATAATTTCATAAAAAATGAATTAAAATAATAAAAAAATAATTAAAAATAGTGTTTAACATATCTAGTTAATGCTTTATACTTCTTTTTATAGGCAGAAGGATTGTCGACTTGGTGCTTTTACCAGATGGAAAAATATGTACAGGTTAGTGAGATATTGTACTTTTTACTTGTACCTCAGTCTTAAGGCATATGGGGCAAATCGAGGGGAAATATAAAGGGGGTACCCTTGGTATATAGGCTGTAAAATCTATATCTGTGCATAGTTTTATCTGTGCCTTCTCAAGATAGTTTGGGGATGGGTATGGTTTGTTCAGATGAGAGCATTCCTTATTTTAACAATGGTTCCATTCCTGACAGGCATCAGACTACAATTAATCACTTCCGGGTCAGTAGCCACGACCTACATTGTTTAGAAATTTGAGAGCAGATCTTTATGGATTTTATGAGCTGCGATTTTTCAGCATTTCTGATACATCTGATATTTCAACTTGCAGATGAGGCTTCAAACTGTACTTCCTGGTGTTGATTTGGGCCATTTTGGGAAAAGCATGGTGGATGGAGACATGATCAGTGAAGGGTGAGAAGGCTCCCTGTTTACAAATTGAATGACATTCTGTAGCACCAATCAGCTGTCAGTGGCGGCAATTTGAAATTTCCATGGTCAACATCTGTCAAGACTTCCACTGGTAATGTCCCACAAGGTAAATATTGACATGCCAGGTGGATTTATGCATTGTGAATTTTCTGGATTTTTGCCGATTTTTAACGCTAATACATAACAAGTAACGGAATTAATAGTAGACTGGTGCCCACTACTGGACTATGACAGCCATCCTTGATGCCCGGACTATGGACCACGAGTGCTCACCCCGGAACCAGGGACGGCTCGTTGGCGCAGTATTGGTCTTTGCCCTATTGACCCTGACGCTGTGGCAATGACAGCCACAGAAAAAGAACGGCTCTTCAGAGCCTCCACAGATGCGCTTATGTGCAACCGATATATACGAGGGTCAGTCACAGTGTGCGCCATTCAGCGATGGTCATTGGGTCAACCATGTCACCGAGGGACCTGACCATAAATACGAAAGACAGCCAGAGTGTGTGTCATTCACCGTTCGTCATTGGGTCAACCATGTCACCAGTCCTACGAGCCATCCTTCTCCTTACACCCCGGGTGGGGTTACACGTCTATGAAGATAAAATCACCATCGTTGAAGACCGTGGAGATGTTTGCTGGTCGTGCGCTGAGACCGTATCGAATACGGTTACGCCACACCGTGACGGCTGGACCAAAGTTAAACGGGTGTTGAACGGTGAGCTCGACGGAAACCTCATCGACATAGACAATGCCATCTACGTACACCGTGGACCCTTCTTCCCACGCCTGGGCTGTTACCAAGACCATACTCGAGACTTCACCCTAGACCCCGATCTGTGGACAGCCTTCGAGAAAGTGGTGCCTATTGTGGACCAGCTGTTTACACCGGACGAGCGGTCAGCTGTTCAGTTGGAGTGGGCTCGTGCCCTGAGTGAAGCGGCGGCAGAACCCAATGAACAAATTACCAAACCTAGCAATGAAGCGGAGGCAGACGATGATGCCATTGATTATCCGGCTAGACTGTCAGCCCAGTGACATGACCACCCGATTCTTTGATCTCACGTCATAAACTTTTTCTCCCTATAAATACGAGAGACAGTCAAATCTTGTACCATTCACGTACTGACCATGACGGAACATATACTACGGGCGTTTCTCAGTTTGACCCCCGAGGTCTTCCTGCACGTCTATGCGGATAAGGTCGATATCATGGAGGAGATAGGAGACATCTGTGATGCAGACCCTACACAACCGTGCCCGGCTCATATTCGTCTGTCCCGAGAGGGCTGGACCAAATTCAAACGGGTGTTGGCTGGTGAACTGGACGGCGACCTCATCCACTTGTGTCACGATGTGTACATCCGACGCGGCCCCTTCATTGCTCAATTGGCTAGGCTAGATGGGGGTACAGTGCATTTTACCCTTCACCCTGTTCTATGGTCTGCATTGGCAGATGTGGATCAAGTGCTTACGGAGGAAGAGCGGTCATCAGACGAGTTGGACTGGTTATTTACCATGGACAATATGCTGGCAGAAGCCGAAGAAGAAAATCAGAAAGAAACTCCGGCCCAAGATATACCGTTATAAATAAACGAGAGCCAGGGTCCATCATCATTTGTCACCATGAAGAACTGGGAAAAGGTGTTGGATAACTTATACTACGTCCCTACAGTCCGGCGGCCTATAGTGCATTGTCGGCTCTCTATCGAGCGGTCAAACCCCAGGGGATACAACGTGCTCAAGTCCGAGATTGGTTAAAAAAAACGGGTCATCGTGGGAGGAATAGATGCCCAGTGGCAAGCGGATTTGGTCGATATGAGCGCCTTTGCCACCACAACGATGGGAATCGGTATATCTTGACGTGCATCGATATCCTGTCGAAGTATGGGTGGGTGGTACCCATCCGGACGAAAACGGGGGTGAATCTCATAGCGGCGTTCAAGGACATCTTCAAGACCGGGCGCAAACCCTTGTATTTGCAAACCGACGAAGGCACGGAACTCCTCAACAGACCGTTCCAACAGTTTCTGAAAGCCCAGACGGTGTTTTCTTCCATACGTACAACGAGACCAAGGCTTCCGTTGTGGAAAGGTTCAACAGGACATTCAAAGGCCGCATGTATAAATATTTCACCTATAAGAATACAAGGCGGTACATCGATGTTCTCCCGAAACTTGTGAGTGGATACAATCGAGCCTATCACCGGAGTATAGAGAGAGCCCCCATTACCGTCACCCAGCGCAATGAAGCCCAAGTCCGGTGTGTATTGTACCCCAGGCAATCGCAGCGAACACCGAAGGAGGTGTTCAAGATCGGGGACCCTGTACGGATCAGTAAAGTCAAAGGTCAATTTGAGAAAAGTTACTTGCCCAACTGGAGCGATGAGCACTTCCTGAGTAAACGGCATCTAACCCGACAGCAGCAAGTCTATGAACTGGAAGATCTTCAAGGGGAACCGTTGCTAGGGACGTTTTACGAGACGGAATTACAGCCTGTCGTAAAAACAAAGCAAGACTACTACACAGTGGAGCAGATTTTGAAAACGGAACGTCGACGTGGCAAACTGTTTCATTTCGTCAAATGGCAAGGTTGGCCCAGTTCCTTCAATTCCTGGGTCGCGGCCAACCAGGTGAAACGACTATAAAGCCAGACACCACTACCGTCATCCTTCATTCCACGTTCGACCACGTTGCTATGGACAAACAGCAGCTGCCTCTGAACATAGCGTCTCCCAAAACGCGCAAAGCGTAAGTGGGCTTTGTGGTGATATTGCTAACCCTGCGGAGTGTGTTGTACGGAGGTGTGTTTTACGACGTAACCTATCTCAGTACTCTACTTAGCCAACTTAGAACTCCAGCTGTGAGTGGCAGTCAAACCAGTCTACAGAAGTTCTCTACAGCAGTCACCTCCGTGATCGAAACGAGCCCAGTCATCAGCACTACCAAACCACGTGTACAAGCCACATCGGGCTCCACACCAAGTATACAGCCAACACCTACACCAAGTACACCCACTACGTCTGAAAACCCACCGGATATCATCACTCACAGTGAACGCTCATCGACAACGACGACCGACGTTGTACCCACCATCACTTCAGTTCACTCGTACCAAATTTACAAGAGCGGGTTACCACGACAGCGCATACAGCTCGAACCATGGACCCATGGGAGCACCCCTTTACTTGCGTCATCGCAGGACCGACGGGCTCCGGCAATACGCACTTCGTCAGGGAGCTCCTTCACCACGCCGACAGCATGATCACCCCACCCATTGCCCGATATGCAGCGTATGCAGCAATGCCCCATATCACGTTCGTGGAAGGCCTACCTAACCTGGCCGATTTGGAACCCGACATCTTGGTGGTTCTGGATGATCTCATGGCGAAGACGGATGCGCGCGTCACCCAACTCTTTACCAAAGGCAGCCATCATCGACGGCGCAGCATCATCTACATTGTGCAGAATCTGTTCAGTAAAAACAAAGAACATCGGAACATCAGCTTAAATGCCCACTACTTGGTGGTCTTCAAAACCCCGAGAGATACCACTCAACTGCTGCACCTGGCGAGACAGATGTATCCCGGTCGCACACCGTTTGCGTTGGAAGCCTTTAAAGATGCGACAACCCCTCAGCACGGGTATATGCTCTTCGACCTCAAGCAAGCCACCCCCGATCACCTTCGACTACGGACCGGAATCTTTCCCGGAGAGACCCACCACGTTTACATGCAAAAATAATGTAAACACACCCACAGTGGCGCCCCCAGCTGGGGTGTGTGTGTTTGATGATGGGGATAATAAAAAGAATTAATACCACATCATGGTTGACTTTGTCTCTGTTCGATATTCAGGAGGTAGCCAGCAAAAGGATAAAAAAGCAGAGTTGTGGGTTCTAGCATTAGTTGTACATGATGTCTGCGCGAGTACGGAAGCACGCCCCGACGCTCCGTGTATTGAAGACGGCCCCACCCGAGTTGGTCCGAACCATTGTACGCGGCGCGGACCCTGACCTTGTACGCTGTCTGTGCGAGATCGGGCACAACCTTTTACAAGGCAACGTACCACTGACTCCGGCTCAGAAGGCCGAGTTGACCAAGCATAAAATAGGTCTCCGAACCCTAGTCCAGAAGCGAGTCTCTCAAACACAAAAGAAAAAAGGTGTTACAGAAAGGCGGCTTTCTCGGGGCCATCTTAGCATCGTTGGCCGATTCCGTGTTGGGTCCAGTATTGGGTGGACTCTAGAGCCGACGATGAACCACACGAAAAAATGATCCTCGTCGAACCTCGGCTCCTTCGAAACCTCCAATCACCCTACCCTGTCCCACCTACGGTGAAGACCATAAACACCCTCGATGAAGAGATGCAACAGATCTTACAAAGACCGGGGTTAAGCGACAGTGAGAAAGTACAACGGTACAATGAGACGCTTCAACGGTATATGACGTTCATGGACCAACTCAAAATCCTCTCTACCCCAGCACCACCACCACCACCACCACCACGCGACACACCGCCGACCTCAGCACCGCTCCAACAGCCGCCATTACCAGGGGTACCACCCACAGCCCCACAGTGGATGGAAGATGAAGTCCTGAAGAGTGTACCTGCATCGTTCAAGAAACAAGCTGGCCTGGTATTACAACGGACGAAACAGAATCCTAACATGACTTGGAATGATAAAGGCGAACTACTGGTACAGAATCAGGTGGTCCCCGTTACCCACATGACAGATTTAGTGAATGACCTGATGCGTCAACGCAGGTCGCACACGGATCCTCGAGGATGGGAGGTCTTCGCTCAAGGCTTGAAAGACATGCATGTACCACAGGAATTGGTGGGGAAGCCCCAACGCTGGGCCTGGATGCAGCGGACCCAGCAATCGCCGAGTGGCCCACTACCTTCTTGGGAAGCCGAGTGGGAACCGGAGTCACCCCTCAAAACACGACAATAACGGGCACCTTCTTTTCACTCCTTTAAAAAACCACCCTTGATCAAGACACCCCACATCTCCAGAGCCGTGACACGTAGCAAGTCACCGCGACGAACACGACGCCGGACACAACCGCCCAAGGCCTGGAACACCTATTAAAACCAACTGCAGCAGCAGGACAGCTCAGTCGCCATGTTTTACCTCACCCTACCCAGTAACAGTTCGCTGAATGTGTTTCCTGACAACACCTTGGCCAAGTACGTGACCCAATTACCGCAACTGTTGCATTTACCTGGACGATGGGAATGTGGCCTCGTGGATATCCAATACCCTTACTCATGGTACAACGTCCGAGCCAGTGGAGTGTGGTACGAGGTGACCTACGAAGGAAAAAACACCCGACTCACCCTCCCCGAAGGCCAATACGATACCCCCAAGGAGTTCATGCAGGGGCTGACAAGACTGTTTCATTATAAGGCTCTACGGGAGGTGACGAATACTTCAACACCTGTCAAATCCTTTCCCTTCAAGAATCACGTGGAATTCGATTACAACGCACACAACGACAAGGCACAGATCCTCCTCACCGCCAACGTGAGTGTCGTACTGAGTCCTATCCTACAGCAAATGCTGGGTCTCGCTCACCCGACCTACACAGGTCCATCCGAGGACCATGGGCAGATACCGATGGATATGAAGTCGGGTATGTACGGACTCTACATCTACTCGGACGTGGTCGACAACCACATCGTGGGCGATATCAACAAACCTCTGTTATGGGTGGTCCCCAATAAAGACGTATGGAGATCAAATCACCCACAGTTTCACCCACATGCTCTACCTACCCGTACGACAAACCGACATCAACACTATCACGGTGGATATAAGAGATGACACGGGACGACCGGTGGCATTCCAACGAGGAAAAGTGGTGCTGACACTTCATTTTCGACAAGCACGTGCTCCCCACTTTGTATAATGAAAGTACCTTACGAGTGCGATGCACGCAGCTATATGGATTATTATGCCCAACAGGCCGGGGGTGGCCTTCCGGTATTTGCAGGTGCACGCATGCAACGAGGACATGGGCTGGGGGAACATATCGTCAAAACGTTCCTGCCCTTGGTGACGCGTGGGGTGGAAGCGATCGGCAAACAAGCGGTACGCAGTGGACTGCAAGTCGCCGGTGATGTCTTGGGAGGTACGACACCCAAAGAAGCATTGAAACGGCGGGCGGCGTCTTGGTGGCCAAAGCACAAATCACAGTAGGGAATGAAAGACCTGCACCACCGAGACCACGCACTAGTCGACGTCCGACCCAGCGACGACGCACATCGAAGACCCAGGATATCTTTTCTTAAACATGTCCTTAATCCACGCAGAGTCCTGTCCCTCCAGTGAATTTAATTTGCGGCCCGTTCCGCCCACACCGACCAGTGCCGAACAAGGATTATGGGTGGAGCATCTCCCGCTCTCCAGCATCAACGAAACAGGACCCATCGAGTCCACCATCAGTAATGCAGATACGGCCTATGTGGATTTAGCCCATACATACTTGTATGTGAAAGCCAAGGTCGTCAATGGGGATGGCTCCAGAATCGTCCAAGCTGCAACGGTGGACCCGACGAATCTCTGGCTGCACTCTATGTTTCAACAGGTGGATATTTTTATCAGCGACAAACTCATCAGTGACTCGACCAACACGTACCCCTATCGAGCCTACATCGAGACGCTGTTGTCGTATGGACGAGAGGCTAAAGAATCTTAGCTGACAGCCGCTTTATTCTACCAGGACACAGCCGAGCACATGGACACGGTGGACAATGCGGGATATAACAAACGGAAGGCTTTCACCGCGAACGGCGTCTCGGTGGATCTCATGGGTCGACTGCACGCAGACCTCTTCATGCAAGACCGGTACCTCTTGAACAAGATCCCCATCAAAATCCGACTGATACGGGCGCCTCCGACCTTCGCCTTGATGGCCACTAACGTAGAGAGGCATGCAGCTGACTATAAGATTGTCATCCAAGACGCGGTCCTGTATGTCCGAAAAGTGAAACCGAATCCAGCCGTTCAATTGGGACACATCAAAGTCTTGGAAACAAAACCAGCCCAGTACCCTATCCGACGTGTGCAAACCAAAGTGTTCTCTGTGCCTGCTGGAAATATGAGCGCCAACAAAGAAAACCTGTTCCTGGCGAAACTACCCAAACGATTGATCCTGGCCTGTGTGGAAAATACTAGTTTCAGCGGAGCCTACCCAGAGAACCCGTTTGACTTTCAACATTTCGGCATCAATTTTGTGGCCCTGCATGTGGACGGACAACAGGTCCCAGCCACGGTCTTAACACCGAACATTGGGCGCGGGAATTTCATTCGAGCCTATCAGAGCCTGTTTACAGCCACCGGTCAAATCAACCAGGACGAAGGGAATATGATCAGTCGGGAGGACTACGCGAACGGATACACGTTGTTCTGTTTCGATCTGACCCCCACATTAGATAACGACCATCAGCTGGCCCTGGTCAAGCAAGGCAATTAACGGTTGGAAATCCACTTTGCTCGAGCCCTCGGGACCACCGTCACTGTGATCTGCTACGCCGAGTTTGACAACATCTTCAAGTGGACAAGGCGCGCAACGTCCTGTGTGACTTTGCCACCTAACATGGATACCGACCAGACAACCACCGTGCTGGAGAATGACCCAGGGACACGTATGGTCTTTCAAGGGGTGTTCGCCCGAGATGTGTTCCCATTAGACCGTAGGTATCCTGCTGCTTACGTTCTCAACACGGACCCGACGGATCGGTCCGGTAAACATTGGGTGGTCGTGTACTTTCACGAAAAACCCCCTGTTCTGGGCTTAAGTTCTATCGATTTCAATGTACAAGCGCCCTGTTCTGGATTTCAGTTTTCACGCGGTTGTTCTCACGTTGTTGTTGTTCACTGAATAAAAAACAAAACAAAATGAGATCTCACAAAATAAACCCTGTCTTGTGTGTTTTCTATATGAGCATAAAAGAAGCGGCCATGAAGGCTATGACAGACATGTGGGAATTCGGGCAAACTGGCATTGAACACCGTGGAGAAAGTAGCCAGTCAGTGGCCTAGGATGGGGCCAAATGTAACCCATCAATGTCCAGAAAACAATGCAAGAGCACTGCAGTAAAATAGACAGCCAATGAAATCAGCCCACAGACCGAGTACATGTTTAGGTCCAGGTTAAGAGCGGGAATTCCAGCACAAATTTTTTGACGAGGAGTTACAAGTTACAAGAGCAACAGATGGAATAAAAACACTATAGAGATTCGAGGTGCGGGAAGACATGACCGAATCCCCACATGTCACCACGAAGACGGCGAGTGAAGACTCGTACAACACCTATAGATTAAGTTTATTACTATGTACTTTTTCGTGCCAATACGGTTCTGGGGAAAACTGAGGGTTCCCAACTGGCCATTTAACTTGGGCATAGTGCTGGCGATATTGTGGGGGACCCTGTGCATTACATGGGTGCTTCGGGAGGGCGGTTAAAGGCTATCTATTGGCTTGGAGAGGACCGAGCCTTGCCGGAAGGGGGACCTTTGACCTTTTGACCTGAATTTGACCTTTGAACTTTTGACCCGAAATTCTGGTGATGCCGCGCAGGCGTGCGGCCGGATAACGCGCGCGCGCTGTGGCCGGGCCAGGCCGGGCCGGGCCGGAAAGTGTTGATAGGAGTTTTCCCCTATTGTAGGGGTAAAGTCCGTGTTCCGCTTTTTATATTTTTTTCTGGAGAAACTTTTACATGCACCCACCCTACCTCTCCCAGCAGGCCCCGATAAGCCCGGGGGACCGATATTCGCCCTTTGGGATAGAGTTGATAGGGGTTTTCCCCTATTTTGGGGGTAAAGTCCGTGTTCCGCTTTTTATAGTTTCGGGACAAATCCTAAATTTACATACACCCACTCCCCCACCCTACCTCTCTCAGCAGGCCCCGATAAGCCCGGGGACCGATATTAGCCCTTTGGGATAGGGTTGATAGGAGTATATTCTACGGTAAAGTCCGTGTTCCGCTTTTTATATCTGGAAAAATGTTACATGCACCCACCCTGCCTCTAGAGGGCAGCACCATCGATGCCAAAGGGAAATCCCCTTTTGTTTGTTGTTTTTTTGCGGAGATATACTGGACAATAAACGCTCGACCCTCGGGTCCCACGGATGCTAGACTCGTCCTAATAACATCGCCCAACACCTATAGATTATGTTATATATAAGTCTTCCTTCCCATGGTTTCATGGAAAAACCCTGACCTTGAACTAGTGTGATCACGTGACCTCCCCGTAATGGAAAAAAAACCAGAACCAAGTCAGTACATGCATTCCATAAAGTCAGACATACCCAGGTCACGCCCGATTCACGCAGACCGGAAGTGACGTCATACACCTCCCCATGATGGAAAAACCCCAGAACCAAGTCAGTACATGCATCCCATACAGTCAGACGAGGTCAAAATACTCGCTTCTGATTAGCTGTCAAAGGTCACAATATGCAAATCTTTTAGGTCAAAGGTCAATAAGCTATTTAATACTCTTTCTATACTCGCATACCGGAAGTGACGTCATACCACACACCTGCGCACTCCCCGCGATGGAAAAACCTCAGAACCAAGTCAGTACATGCATTCCATAAAGTCAGATGAGGTCAAAATATTCGCTTCTGATTGGCTGTCAAAGGTCACGATATGCAAATTTTTGAGGTCAAAGGTCAATAAGCTATTTAATACTCTTTCTATACTCGCAGACCGGAAGTGACGTCATACACCTGCGCACTCTCCGTGATGGAAAAACCCCAGAACCTCGTCAGTACATGCATTCCATACAGTCAGACGAGGTCAAAATACTTGCTTCTGATTGGCTGTCAAAGGTCACAATTGGAATTCTTCTGTGTTCGGAGGTAGTTTTTCTCCCCAATATGCAATTTTTTAAGGTCAAAGGTCAATGAGAGTCAATATCCACAACAGGCCAGTACATGCATTCCTATCATTCAATATGACGTTGAACTATCACGTGACCTCCCCGTGATAGAAAAACCCAGAACCAAGTCAGTACATCCCATACAGTCATACCCAGGTCACGCCCGATTCACGCAGACCGAAAGTGACGTCATACACCTGCGCACTCCCCGTGATGGAAAAAACCCAGACACAAGTCAGTACACACATTCCATACAGTCAGACATACCCTCAGCCCTCTATATACTTGGGACTACTTTCTGTCCGCGGAGGCAGACCGCATCACCGCCAAACCGCATCACCGCGGAGGAATCCCCTAACATGTCTAAACATGATCCAAGGTCAGATGATGGACGGGATGAGAGGATACAGGTCAGTACATGCTCAAGTGCACTCATTGCCCTTTGACCTCGGTCACGTGATATGCAAATTTTTGAAGTCAAAGGTCAATAAGACTCTATCTGCTCGCTGTATACTACTCGCGAACACTTAAATGTTGTTGATTTTTTGGTCAAAAATCGACCCAACTCAGTCACATCGATCACAAAGTCTTTGACAGTGGACTTAAGTAATTCTGGAATACCGGTACCATTGTCAAGGAAGGGATGTTCAGTTGTACCCAGAATATGAAGTATCTCTGTTGTTGTGGTGTCAAAGCGAGAATGAATCCGATTCGTAGGGAATTCAAGTAACTAACTGAACAAACGAACAAATCCGTGATACCAAGATACAAATTGCAGTGTCTGTATGATGGTTAAAATGCCGTCTGCATTGTAAAATCATACATTGATTTAATGTCATAGGAATCAGACAGTGAGGTATTTTCGGCAAAATGTCGGCAAAAGATATTCTCGGTAAGTTGCGGTAAGAACGTTCTCACTTGAACATATCTAATAATAATCCTTCTTTTCTTTGAATCATTATAATAACGCTAGTCTCAGCGAGTATATATCCCTTGATTACATATTCTGATACTCTCCTTTGTCGAGTATTGTTCGCTGTTTGCTGAAGAATAACGAAAATATTTAAGTGGTGAAATCCCATGAATCAGGCAGCCCAGGCTGAGGGCCACCTCAAATCAGACAGACAATTAACGTAGGGTGAATCTCATGGATACTTGATATTGATAGCTAACTTTCCTTCCTGGGGAAATGGTATGTTGCCATTCTGAATATCCAAGCGAATGAAGACTGTCCGATTCAAACATTAACATCAGCTGCTGGATATTTTTTGAAACTTTACCAACTCTTTCCAGTTTTTCGTGATCACAGATGTTATTCTCGGTTTCGGTCAGTATCTGCATTCAGTAGATAGCCGTCGTCCATGAAAACGTTTCACGTCCATAAACGAATATGCTTACAAGAAAGAAGTGCACTCAGCACTCGAATCGCATTGGTAGGAAACCATATAGTGGCATCCATGTTGAAACTAACCCCGAGCTGCGCATGTCAACTATAGCCATGGGGATTGGTTTGAGATGAAAAGCCAAGAGAAACACACCAAATTAGATGATATATTTCGAGTGCAGAAACAATGGAATATTCAATTCATTGATATATATTTCTTTATTTTATGATTATGGAGAAATACAACGAGGACACACATCCTGTGGTGTGTGCTGTGCCACACGTCCGGCGGATCAAGGTTTACCGCTGACAGCTGCAAATTTCCAACACTATTAATGCGCGAGGTCGATGACTGACGGAATCGGCCGAGCGGTCATGAATGGGGAGAAGCGGTCAACAGTTGTGTGGTGATGACATTTCCGATGTCATAATGAATATACATGAACGTGAACTTATTCAAAAGAGTTCTAGTGTGTCAGCATCAAGTATGACCAAACACATCAACAACATTCATTCCGAAGACCACATTGAGGGAGGTCACAGGGCCGCACACGTTATGATCTTTGTACATAACAGAAAGCCCCTTGTGCAATGAACCTTTACAATGAACCTTGTGCAATAAACCTTTACAATGAACATTGTGCAATGAAACTTTACAATGAACCTTGTGCAATGAAACTTTACAATGAACCTTGTGCAATGAAACATTACAATGAACGTTGTGCAATGAAACTTTACAATGAACCTTGTGCAATGAAACTTTACAATGAACCTTGTGCAATGAAACTTTACAATGCACCTTGTGCAATGAAACTTTACAATGAACCTTGAGCAATGAAACTTTACAATGAACTTTGTGCAATGAACCTTTACAATGAACCTTGTGCAATGAAAATTTACAATGAACCTTGTGTAATGAAACTTTACAATGAACCTTGTGCAATGAAACTTTACAATGAGCCTTGTGCAATGAAACTTTACAATGAACCTTGTGCAATGAAACTTTACAATGAACCTTGTGCAATGAAACTTTACAATGAACCTTGTGCAATGAGCCCTTTCATACACTGTAATGGACTGGATTTTTTTAAAATTTTCTTCAAAAGTCAAGGATTTTCATTAGAAAATTTGAAATGACCAATGAAATGTTTAAAAACTGGAAGATATCCCTTGATACAGTTTATTAAACTACATTCAACAAAGCTGTCAATTCACATCTGTCTGTCCATTTTATTGAGTCATCTACTTTGGAGCTTGTCAAAAAATCAATGGGTAACTCTGCACAAAATTTCTTTTCTGTGGCATGTATAACTAACTGAACTCTACAAATGACTACCATTACTCTGTGATATTGATAATACATCACGCTTGAAATAACTTTGAAATTTTCTCCATATATACACCTCCAGTGCTGTTTTTCATTTATCGATGCTCAATTACATTGGGAGAAGTCGTAATGTATTCGGCGCGTTCACTGGCACAAAGGTCAACAGTGCCGTGTACGGTCACAGAGGAGTATGTGATTTATTTTTCGGCAATTTCACTCGAAATGGAATTTAAGCGACGCCAACACAGACCGCCCGTTATTACTTTACACGGCACCAATAACCACTGTCATCTCCAACACGAATAAATTATGAATCCCGGTAAATGAAACATCAGTACTGGAGTTTATATGGAGAGAATTTCAAAGTTAGTTCAACCGTGATATATTATGACTATCACAGAGCAATGACGGCCATTTTATAGAGCTCAGTTTGTTACACATGCTGCAGACAGAGCTATTGATTTTTGCCAAGCGTCAAAGTAGACGACTAATTAAAATGGACATTAAAATAGGTCGTGTAGTTTTCTTTCTAAAACGGTAGGCAGACTATCAGCATCCGAATTGCCATTCCAGCAGAATCTGTCTCCGATATGGGCATTCATGGGTATATACAAACATTATTGGAAGAATATGACGTCCCTGTGACGTCATCAGAGAGGACAATTTGGATTATTTCATTCCCAACCAAATGATAAACAAACATATTCGGACTACAAAATGGTCGCATCTTTTAATTTCTCCAACAAAATAAGCTCAATCGGTTACCCAAAATAAGTTTTGTGGAAGTTTGTATTGCACATTCGAGGTATTGTAAAGGCTTTTATGGAATCAGATGCATGGCTATATCACATGGAAAAACAGAGTAACATAATTGGACCGTATAATGGTAGATCGTTATGTGGCTGCACAAAAGAAAAGCGAACTGATCTATGTGTTAGCACATTACAGAGCTCTGTCGTCGTTGTATTGACGAAAATTGGGTCACAGTTAATGTGCAATTTGAAATTGCTTCTCGGTGGTATACACACGTTAGTATTCGAAAATGGAAAATCTGATTTCATAGTGGAAATGAGACAAGTTTGATGATATGGTTGATCTAACTCCCCTGACCGGAGATAAGGGCACCAGAATGTTTTCTAAACTATTAATTCCACTCAGTACGATGTTCGCATACAGGATGGATGAACTAATCGCAGAGAGCCACACCTTATTTCATCCGGATAAAGCTCAAAATACTTTTTCCCAGTTTATTATTTTAATTGGGACTCCGAGTTCATTGGGCGCCGAGTCATACGGAGATGGTTAAATGCAACCCTGTGCAACTTGTTGCAAATTTATCACGGTGAGAACTATTGAATGGGCTTGTTGTTCAAGCCTGCATGGGCAACAGCTACTTTGTATTTATCGATTGGTAGAAAGTTAACTGCCGAACGCCAGTCTGGACGATTTTCAAGATTCACAGTCTCGTTAATCTTTGCAGGGTATGCCACTTCTGCTGAGTAACACTGTTCAATGGTAAGTATGCATATTCAACAAAGAGTGGACATCAACTGCATGCATATTTGTATCTCATCTGTAGATCTTTCTCTTTAGTCAAACAGCCAAACAAGGTTTTTTGGATGACCCTTGCAGTGAAGGTCCCATAATGTTGTTTGACTGATTGCATAACTATACCGTGTACATATGAAGAATGAAGGGTACAGCATATCGATGAAACACCTTCTTACTATGCCTACCACAGTTCAAGATAACAGATATCCTAGGAATGTGAATAAATTCATCAATACAAATATAAATTTTTATCTTAGGTAAAAACAAATTTTAGATTATTGAAAGCATTGTACCCTGAAAACCCCAGTGGATAACAAACCAGTATTTTATTACGCTTCTTACTCGAGCGTGGACACAAAATTATTCTCATTCGAGTCATGTTCATTTTCACTGCACTACTCCGTGAAGATTGGTAGACGATGAAACATTTTAACCAGTCCAGATCTGGTATCGCGACGTTAAAGGTACCCCAAATGTCTTTTCGAAGACTTGAGTGTATGACTGTATGATTGTTGTGTTTCGAGCCACAATCAAGCGACACAAAGGCAATTCCACAGTCTCAAATATAATAAAAACAATGTTTAAACGTATTTTCTCAAGCAGTCGATACCACCCTCCTGGAGTCGATTTAAATTCTCTCAGTGTATTGCTTTCTTCACTGGGTCTTCGAATAAGACATGGATGTCACTCCGAAGTAAATCGTCCTGGAATGTCTGATATGATTTTAATCAGAAACAATTACTTATTACTGAAAACAGTAATAGTTTGGTTCTGGAGAAATCAAAAGTTAGATGAGGCACATATCGATTTCATTGTACCATTACAGAAATATGCTATAAAACGTCGACGTAGCTATATCATGTTCTGCTAGGGAAATACGATCTTTATCTTTTTTGATTGTTTCTCACTTATATTGACCTATAACGCCGGTAGGGATAATTTTTGTCTTCCGATAACTGTGGAGTGCCTCATAAATTTGGTGTTGTAGTCTGCACGTTAAACGAGATGCAGAGACACAGCTGTTGCATTGATAGAGACAGATAATTAATTTAATCTCGCGTTCATCAATACGATAGCTATATAGTGACGAGCGATATAAAACTCTAAAAACATACCCACAATCTATCAAATATCTAAAAACGAGAGAGAGAGAAAGAGAGAGAGAAAAACAAAACAAAAACAGCTGGTATTAACCTTATCTGGCCTGGGCTTTTTGGGACCTGTCCAGGCCTGGGGGAGTGGGGGGCGAAATGCCCCCCCCCCTAATTATTTTTCTTACCTCTTGAGCTAGGGGGCTGAAACTTATCACACTATACCCTTGGGTGAGCTCTACCAGAAAATGTAAAAAAAATCCAAGATGGCCGCTTTGATGACGTCACAGTGACGTCATTTTCAAAAACGACATTTTTTGGTCGATTTTTCGGTCAGATTTTCCGAAATTTTTATTTTTGCAATTTCTCCACAAAAACTGCATGATACATTAGTAAATATTAATGTAATGAGAAATAAAATAGTTTTTGTCCACTTTTCATTGCGGAAAAGTAGAAATTTTGAAGAAATATGACAAAAACATCGCTTTTCTGGGACCCCACGTGGGCGCCATCTTGGATTTACCCATGATCCTCTGCTCGGGGGGTTATGCAAATAGGATCAAAATGACCCCAATACGATAAACTATAAAGTCACTGAGTGTCAGCTCTCCATTTTTTGTCGTTCAGGAGATAGCGCAGAAAGTTTGGTAGGGGGGCCATAATAGATCTTCCTCTTTTACACTTCATTCATCGTAAATTGTGCGATAGTACCATAATGGTATCCGGTTTTTAGCCTTAATATGCATTAATCTGAAATTCAAGACGCGGTCTGCACAATATTTCCCGTGACAGGGAACTTTATAGTGAATGTCAATTTATATTTTGTTACAGGAATTCGAAATATCGACGGAACATTAACTTTAACCCTACCTGACCTGGGTCCCCCCCCGCCCTCCTTGTTGGATTTTTTTGCTCGTATCTCCGGAACGACAAAAATTGAGAGCTGAAACTCTGTGACTTTTTCGATTATCATATTGGGGTCATTTTGAGCCTATTTGCATAACCTCACGAGCAGGGGATCCTGGGTAAATTCAAAATGGCGCCCATGTGGGGTACCAGAAAAAGTGATGTTTTCGTCATATTTCTTCAAAATTTTTGCTTTTCTGTACGGAAAAGTGGGTAAAACTTATTTTATTTCATATCAGATTATTATTTACTAATTTATCATGCAGTTTTTTTGCGAAGAAAAAACAAAAATAAAAAATTCGAAGATTTTGACCGAAAAATCGTCCAAAAATGCTCTTTTAGAAAATGACGCCACAGTGACGTCATCAGGGCGGCCACCTTGAATTTTCTTGTAGAGCTTGACCCAAAGATATAGTATGATGAGTTTCAGCCCTCTAGCCTTAGCGATAGCGAAAATATATAGGGGAAAGCACTAAATTTCCGCCCCCCCCTCCAGGCTGCGGTACACCTCCAATCGCCCAGGTCAGATAGGGTTAACATATGGAAACCATATGTTGATACTCACAGCTAGCATAGCGAAACTGTTAACACATACGCCAAACACAAAGACGCTGATTTGAAATTTATATACATACATCCGATATATATTCATCTCTAAGACATCTCCGTAGCAAACCACAGAGTACAAACTTTACTCGGGCGACATGGTTTGGTTTGATTGGGAACTCCATCGTAGTACCTAGAATGTTAGTATCCCAGTGAACGAAGACAGAGTGTAAACTTAAAGGCTAAACATAGAACATGAGACGCCCAGTCGTGTCAGGGATAATTATCGGATTAACGTAGTGACATATTATTCAGTGAGCAAACACAAGCTCAAATTTCTCTCAGAGGCTATGCATATATCGTCAGAGCAGCAGTCGGGAAATCAGATGGTTATCAGATTACCTGGACAGAGTACAAGAGTTACAGATATTGTGTAACACGGTGCCATTATCTCCTGTCAGAAGAGTTAGATCAACCATATCATCAAACTTCTCTCATTTCCAGTATTAAATCAGGTTGTCCATTTTCAAATACTAACGTGTGTATAGCATCGAGAAGCAATTTCAAATTGTACATTAACTGTGACCCAATTTTCGTCAATACAACGACGACAGAGCTCTGTAATATGCTAATTACAAGCGTCTAGTCCGTCATTCATAATCCAGCCGTCGTCCATTAGAGAATATCCGCGTCAATAATCCAAAGACCTATTCCATTTTCCATATAACAGTATTAGCACCAAATTCAAAAAGACAATCATAGTATACATAAACATAGGCTTGTTTCCTGCAAGAGAGAAGCGGTCAACAGTTTTCAATGATGCCGGCAAGACATCATGATGTTCCAAAAATATCAAATCCGTTTGGCTGATCAGTATTCTTAATGTATAATATTCGTTGTAAAGTCGTCATCTAAAGAATGATGTATCTCAGTCACGCTTTGATTGTGACTGTTCATACGAGTACCATGAGGTTCTTGAAGTACATGGGTTCATACGGCCCCTAGCCCCGGGTTAAGCGGAATTAGACACAAGTTACGAAACGTAGAGCCATAGATCTTGCACGCTATGTTCGTATTTTGCTATCAGCATGCGATATGAATCGCCAAATTTGAGAAACTTTGAGTGTAGGCGCTTGGTGGAATAGCCCTATTTTTTAAGTTTCTGCGCCAATGTTTTGTGACGTTGATTAAAATCGCCACATTTAATACAGGATCTAGCAAATGCTACTAAGCGAGATATGTATACACCATATGCAGGTCCCACTGGAATATTACTTTCCAGAAAGGGATAGTTTACGATGTCGAAATTGTAAGTTTTGAGTCCTGAACCACCTTAACAGTTGGTCCATACAGTAATGCTGGCCGGCACAGTATATCACTTGATAATTATGTATTTACTTTCATTTCTAAACACACCGCAGGTCGCTGACAGTGGCGAATTCCCGTGAAACGCGACAAAATGCACTCCCTGTCAGCCTTTGCGATGTTAGATCATAGACGAGCAGACTACCGGAACTGACCCAGAACTCCAGCGCTCTGAGTTCGCGCAGTGCGCATGCGCATAAGCTGCCTTAAAACGATTGGGATAAGACCGGATTCGATAGCATTGGTGAGTACTTGAAGTGGATCAGCCGGGCAGATGGGGTAGATCCGTATTATCCCAATTGTATAGATAATTATATGACTGATAAACCAGCTTTGTATAGCATGGTTTATCGAGGACATTCAGCTCGCCTGGGTGAGCTCTCGTTTGGATCCTGAGCACATGTTGGTGGTTAAAAGATCTTTTGTCATAAAGTCGACGAGAGAGAATGCCCGCTTCATTTTTATAGAGATATAGATCTAAATATGATGTGCCTGTAGGGCTATCTGTAGTTTCCTTCAAATCCAGTGAAGGTGGATATATCCTTCACTGCGTCATTTATATAGCGATTATCCACAGCGAGAAGATCGTCTATATAGCGTTTGGTGAATGAGAAGGAAGGGGCTTTGAATGGATCGGTTTTTAAAGCGCCTGCATATACTGTAGTCATATTCATAAGAGAACAGATACAGGTCAGCCAACAGGGGTACACAATTAGTACCCATTGGAATTCGCTTTTCAGTTCGCTTTTCTTTTTTGCAGCCACATAACGATCTACGACCATTATACGGTTCATTTATGTCACTTTGACACCATGACCAGTTTAATGTAATGATAAAGCTACCAAACTCAAGAGATCAAAGACGATAGTAACTTTCGCTTTAACCACCAACATGTGCTCAGGATCCAAACGAGAGCTCACCCAGGCGAGCTGAATGTCCTCGATAAACCATGCTATACAAAGCTGGTTTATCAGTCATATAATTATCTATACAATTGGGATAATACGGATCTACCCCATCTGCCCGGCTGATCCACTTCAAGTACTCACCAATGCTATCGAATCCGGTCTTATCCCAATCGTTTTAAGGCAGCTTATGCGCATGCGCGAACTTAGAGCGCTGGAGTTCTGGGTCAGTTCCGGTAGTCTGCTCGTCTATGATCCAACATCGCAAAGGCTGACAGGGAGTGCATTTGAACGATACTGTATGGACCAGCTGTTAAGGTGGTTCAGGACTCAAAACTTTGTGCGATGACCAACTGTTATATTTTAACTGTAGATACCTGGGGTGTTGCCGAGCAACATTAAACGTTGAAAAACATTGGGTCTTCGATCTAGATTTTTCTGTATTCGCACCCAAACACCATCATGTCAGTACATTTGAGACAAAATCAGGCTAAATTCATTTTGTTTCATGGATAGCTACACGAATCCCTCAATGTTTGAAACCTTCACTTTTCAAGTTGAAAATCCAGGTGGCTTGACGATTATAACAGCATTATGTTCGTCAATATGTTATATATATACAATTTCAAATATAATCAAGTTTCGAACAGTAAGAATCACGTATTACGAATACGAAATAAATTTTAGGAGAAAAGTTTTCCTGGTGACCAATTACAACAATTTTACAAGTGATTCTTCGACTCTTCGACATTGTGTCGTTTAATTCATAAAATAAAAACATGGTGCCTTCGATCCACTTTTCTGTACAGGGCTGTGAACATCCGCCCATTTTCTTCTAAGATCTGTGACGTCAATTTTTCCCCTAGCCGATAACTTTTGTGTCGGAGGTGAAAAATGACGTTGCGTTGTACGATCATGACGTCGCAACGTTGTTTGAGTACTAAACCACCTTAATTAAAATTTCAGTGTGTTAATCATTTAGTTCAACGGTGAATAACTACAATGCTATGGTAATCCAGCTGATCGCATATGCCACTCGGTCATCTCACTCTGGGTACAAACTTGTGAATCATGAAGCCAGAGTTTAACAGGAAATGTCTGTGTCGTATAAGGCTAGTCACGTTATCTGATTTCTATTTTTTCAAGGCAGTTGTAGATTTATTTTCGTTAAAATAATTAGAAATACAATAATATTATGTTATTAACCAAGTTTTTTTTCATATTGACCGTGTTATAGGTCGGAGGTCTGCCGTATTGGCACGAGACCGCAGGCCTAGGGCCAATACGGCTGACCGAGGACCTATAACCAGGCCAATATGGAAACACTTGGTTAATGACATTTTTATTAAATAACTCACCAACAACCTTTTTTTCATTCATTATAATACATGTATCAAGGAATATTTTAGTACAGCGACTCTCCCAAATCAGGAAATATATTTCTTCCTTGACAGTAGCCTTATTTTCCACGATTAATGCTCATTAATGTGGTTTCGATGTACCGCTATGGTCGGAAAGACAAAGTGGATCCCCTCTACAGTAACGCTATAATCGACGGCGATAATCGGGACGGTGAATAGGCCGATCATCTTCAACCTGAGCGGGGTTCTTCAACGTAGAAAACGGGAGTTGAAAAGAAAGAAGCAGATGAAAGTTTAATCATACAATATATATCATGAAAGTAATGTACCAATTTTATTTGATGAGAACGGTGAGGCAAAATACAACCTTGAAATATGGTGAATTGATCCAAATTTAGTCCCAATTTGGGAATCGAAGACCTATTGAGACCCTAGTTTTCAACATCATCGTCCAGGTGGTTCGTTCACATCTAATTTCTATCGTTTCCATCCACACGTGATTAGCTCTTCTAGCTGCAAATATGGCATCATCTCTTGTCATAAAATATCACTGTAGTCATAGCTTCGTTCATCAGTGCACTGTTGTAAGTGTTGGATCACTGTTTTGTCATCTGCGATGCGCTTGGCAAGTCGATGTCACGCTCGCGTTACTATAGTCTATTTCAGTATGACTCACCATACTTGATTTCAAGGTTTGTGTACCGATACGTACAGATCTATCGAAAATTATCACAGAAGGTACCGAATATCCGTTCAAATTATGAGAATACAGTGACATCATTCGGAGAAGATCACGAATCGAGGATTATTCAGCGTCAACATCGCCATGTTGAAAGTCATATTGGCCCGGGCCATATTGGTCCTGTTTTCCCGTATTGGACTGGCTTTCCCGTATTGGCCCGCCTTCCTCATATTGGTCCGAGTTGGCGGCCATATGAAGCAGGCCGATTTTCTTGTATTGTGTTCATATCATAGATAGTTATTTAATAATTAAATGTAATGGGTATGGAAACAATCAGATTGTATTCGCCTAGTATGTAATAAAGGTGGATAATTTGGGATATTCTCGCATATTGACTATTGCAAAGTGTTCATGGCCCCTTGTTGGCGTACTTCGTCGAATGAAAGGTATTTGCGAGGTAGAACCATTTTATCAATTTTAATGTCTGATGAAAATTTCTAATTCATTGAGGAACATCTCTGCGTTTTCGCTTAATGACGCAAGGAAACTGGAATCAATTTCTTCGTTCAATTAGCTCTTCCTACTGTTCAAAAAACATCTATTATCAAGAGGATCTCCAACTATTCCTTTATCACGTCATTTCTTCTTAGGTGAATTAAACTCTTTCATACTGTCAGTCTTTGCAATGTTAGATCATAGACGAGCAGCCTACCGGAGCTGACCAAGAACTTTAGCGCTCTAAGTGCGCTTTATGCCTTCGTTTTTGTCATCCAGTTCGGTTTTCGTGCCGAAATTGATATCCTGGTCTCATTTTGTTCTTCGTTACGTGTAAAATGCGGGAATGTTGGATGCCATTATTGTTTAGTTTTTTGGTCACTTGGTGACATCATGCGATCCAAATAATAGTATTTTGTATTCGTTTTCTAATTTATTTTTATTTTTCGATTTTATTCAAATGCAAAACTGAGCTGTTCGAAAAATGCTCATAGGAGCAATCTATAGTACCGGTAATGTATTATATATTATATATTTGTTCATTTGGTAGGTCACAATGGCGTCGTGAAATATCAATCATTGTAATTGTTCTTATGTTTTGATATTTTGACTATCAACTATATATCTGATACTAGGAAAAACGTTCACGGGTCACAAATGTGAGCTACATATGACTCGCACATAGTGCTATTTTGCCTGTGTAGGCATGTCAGTTCTACCGAGTGGAACACAGTATGCATTGTGTTTGCGTTTTCTACGTTTCAAAATTAAATTAAAACTATATTCTCTTGTGTCTGTATACTCGTTAATACTGTATGCCTGCCCAATTACTTGACGTGGTATCATATCTTTGTCATTGGTAAGGATTCACTGAAACAATTATAGGCTCTACAGTTTCATTTACGATATTTATCATTCGTATTTTTGTAAATTATCCTTGTTTCATTCTCATGAAATTGACCCCAAATAACTATTTTCGAACGTTCTGATCACTTGTCATGGAGAAAGATCGATAAGAATATTGTAAAAAATATGAAGGAAAATTATTTTAATCAGTTTCGTGATAATGACGTCACTTAGACATGGCACTTAACACACTCTACCTGCAATCTGATTAAAACCAGACCTAAAAAGAACGCTCCCTATCTGACATGACGCTGATTTTAGATCTAACAGCAAGGCTGGGGTTTCCGCGTTCGCAGACCCAGCTATCGACAGATCAAGGTCACATGCATACCATAACTCATGTTGCCAGGAGGGGCGACAGGCGTAGGCCCAAGGTAAGGAAAGCAAAACTCATCTTTTCACATAATTTAGCTTTTTTCTTCAGACCAGTATATTAATCTCTAAAAGGATGATGATGTTCGATTAACTTCAATAGAATATAGATAGGTCTATCAATTAAAAGAGACATTTCATAATGTAAAGAGGCATACAATCTCGAGTCTAACCTGCCTCCCCCCGACGCAGCTGTGGTCCGAGCTTGCGGTTCAGGCTTGTATCATGTTGCGGAGTGCGGGCGACAGGCGTACGATATATATATTACCTCGTTTCATCAGATGAATATATTATTCTCTAATGGACGACGGCTGGATTATGAATGACGGACTAGACGCTTGTAATATAAATAAACGCAGCTGCCGTCTGACTCTGCCGTTTAAAACATACATCCCTATAAGTTGGGGAGAAGATATGTGATTGGTCAGCACTCAGAACAGGGAAATGGGAGTGTTGTCTCCAGATCTACATGAGCGACAAGTAATACGGGGAGCGCTTTTTGTAGACCTGGTTTTAATCAGATTGCCGGTCGTGACGAACAAAATGAGACCATGTAATCAGTTTCGTCACGAATATCTAACGGGGTCTGTGTTTCGTCACAAGGCTCTTTGTAGAACAGTGAATTTTCATGGGGTCACTGAATGTGACTTCTTTGGAAGACTGAAAGATCCTACACGCGACTTGTACAAACGGAGGATCATTGATAGGAAATTAATTTATTAAGATTGATGCATAAGCATCATCAAGCATTCGAGAAATAATATGTCAATACGATGTTTATGGGAGACGATGATTCGCTTTTGGTGAGATGTGCATTCATAACGAATTAGTTCCGATGTTATATCCATTATATTTATGTTAACGGTCAATCTATCCTTGTATCGCTATAAATATGAAAGTATCTTCACCCAGAAATAATTGTCACGTGGCTGGAATATATTCGACCTTTAACGTGATCACGCATACGTTTTGTCTGTTATCAGGTCACGATATTAAATTAGTAGGTTTCAATTCAGTGATTGCTTCAACTTGTGAGAAATTGCACAATCTCAGAACGATGACCAAACGAAACACAAGACAGGTAGGTACATTCACTATAACCAGAATATAACCCGGTGCAGGTTTGTTCCAGAGACAGATTTTCTATTACCGTCTGGCGGTAGCAATATTTTCTGAGCGAACACCGTGTACCACATATTGTTTGTGTGGTTTTATCTTTGTAGAAGACAAGCATATCCCTATTATTGACTGCAATCATCCTTATCCGACTGATCCTTCGAATTGTCTGACAATGTTCTGCACGTGTCGCTGGTTGATGGCTGTTGTCCATTTCTTCGGTCTTCTATTGGTGTTCTGCCTCGCCGACAACATTGCAATGGTAATTGTTTGCATTTTCCCGGATCGCGGAAGTACTTCCGGGTGGCAAAATGGCACACTTGCTGTCGAGCACAGTAATGAGGTAAGAGAGAGTGTCATTTAATATATACGGTACATGAAAATGAAAGAAAACCCTTGAAACTGATAAAGGCTTGATGAATAAAAGATTGGCATCATTAAAAGTTGCAGATCTCTTCTCCCTTGCTCTGGTTATGATGCTAGAAATGTCGTACGATAATTGTCTTGCAATAATTCCCAAGATTATTATTTGAAGAGGTGGATTGCCTACAATTGTATGTCGGACCAGATGCCTGTATGTCTAGATTCCATGAAAGATATGCATATAAGTATAAAATTTGCCATCCAAAAGAATTCCTTTTCTTTCGGATATAAGCAAGACTCGACTTTTCAGAATAATCCAAGATTTATATTCAATGCAACAAGAAAATCCGATGCAATTCCTGGATATAAGCAGAACATTAGACATTAACCTTGAGCTGTCAGTTGAAGAACGTTTCTGGAAACTTAACAACTCACTGAATATAGATAAAGAATACGTTATTTTAATAAATAACTTAAAAAACAGAATAGTATTAATATGCTCCACTACCATATAATAGAGATCAACTGTAACATACACCCTCAACGGAAGTACAGCTGTGCTTAGTAACTTCAGGAGCCGGAGTAGGAAGTAATTTCACTAACTTAAACGAATTAACTGAGGCGAAACAAGATAATAACAAATACACGGAAGAATTGCACAGTAGATGAACGAAGGTGAAAGCCAACAAATGAAGAAACGCAGCCTTAGAAATAAGCTTATTACATCGTAAGTATATGAACATGGGAGAACATATATAATACAATATATATATTGCAGAGAGAGAAAATCACGTTCGATTATCGTTGACGTTCCTTGTATTTTCTATTGCTTAATGACGGACTGCTTGTGTTTGTATTGCTTAATGACGAGCTACTTGTGTTTGTATTGGTTAATGACGACTACTTGTGTTTGTATTGTTTAATGACGGGCTACTTGTGTTTGTATTGCTTAATGACGGATTACTTGTGTTTGTATTGCTTAATGATGGGCTACTTGTGTTTGTATTGCTTAATGACGGGCTGCTTGTGTTTGTTTTGCTTAATGACGAACTACTTGTGTTTGTATTGCTTAATGACGGGCTACTTGTGTTTGTTTTGCTTAATGACGGGCCACTTGTGTTTGTAATGCCTAATGATGGGCTACTTGTGTTTGTATTGCTTAATGGCAGGCTACTTGTGTTTGTTTTGGTTAATGACGGACTACTTTTGTTTGTATTGCTTAACGACGGGCTACTTGTGTTTGTATTGCTTAATGACGGGCTACTTGTGTTTGTTTTGCTTAATGACGGACTACTTGTGTTTGTATTGCTTAATGACGGGCTACTTGTGTTTGTATTGCTTAATGACGGACTACTTGTGTTGAATAATTGCTACAATTCCCATACAGGGAAATTGTGGATGAATTTTCAGCAGGATAGATAATCCTATGGAAATCAAAATGTTCACAGAATCAATCGAATTCACCAGAAACGCATTTCACAATTTCCTGGCTACACCAAACATTTTGACGAAGACTGTGTGTGTGAGTATATGTGTGTGTGTATATGTCTTACATTTATCATGAATATTACATACAAAATAATTTGTTTTTTTTCCTCAGTCTTCAGAATTACAATGGAGTGAAGAGGTGACAGGCCTTTTACTTTCCGTGCATTTTTATGGCGCATTGATATCACCGTTGATCAGTGGTTATGTTATATCTTGGATGGGCTCAAAGAGGACAATTGCGCTACCGGGACTACTTGCTGTAATTATAACGATGACGTCACCTGTAGCCCTCTATTTCAGTCCATACCTGGTAATATTCTTACGACTGATCCTGGGGATATTGATGGTAAGGCGAATCCAATTAATCGGATACGTAATATAGAATCGGTGTGCGTATAGGTGCGGTTACCTTGAGGAGAGAGAGAGGGGAAATGGCTGGGGGGGGGGGATATTTCGAGAAGGCAGTTGAAACAAAAGGCATTCTCTTTTGTGATCAATTCCTTATCACTATGTATACTTCTGTAATATGTTTCTCCGATGGGCTGGCAATTCGTGTAAGTTTCTAATGTTCATACATTTGTATTAAGGAAAAGTCGCTCATCAGAGCATTTTCACAAAGTGAATGCTATTATGTTTTCATGAGAAACGGCTCCGCCGGATCCCCGCCGCCGCCGCCGCCGCTATCTTAAACGTGAATATCTCTGAAATCGTTAAATATGTTCGAGTCAGCTATCTTCTTAGGCTTGGGAAATTTGTCTGGTTGTGTTTTGATAGCCGCTGTTCACCACTAGGAGGCGCTGTAATCAGAGCATAGGTAAACCTTTCTCTCACGATTTCGTATGAACGGCCAGTTTGATTTCTATGAAATTCCATTACAATGGTCTTGAAGGATAGGCAATGTGCTGAAAAGGTTTTGGTGTAACTGGCATAAATATAAAGGCACATTTTTTACGTCTCAAAAAAGAAGTTTTTTGTGAAATGAAAATTTACCAATTCGCTTGGAGAAATTAAAAAAAAATGTTCTATTCTAGGTTGCCAAGCATAAATATAGGATTGGCGACATGATAATTCCCTTTCGGCGCAAACCAAATTGTCATTTAAATGAAAAATCTCAATTATCTGACTTAACGTCAAAACCTCCATAACCATTATCATGATTAAAGTATTTTTCATTGAACTCTTATGTGCCATCTCCCTAGGGATTTAGATTTCACCTGCGTGTATTTCGATGTATTTGGTCATCACTAGGTGGCTCTATAGACATGAATGCAGATAAACCTGTGTAACATGATATCTTCTAAACAACTTCTTTGATTTTCATGAAATGTGGGTATAATGATCTTGCAGGATAGGCAAAGGACTGACAAGATTTTTGTGGTGTTGGCGAAATCATGGAGGCGCATTTTTGCATCTCAAAATAAGATTTTTTTTTCACAAAAATGGAAAACTTCTTTGAATCAGGAAAAGGTAATTCTAATTTGTCTAACATGAATATGACATTTCCAGTGTTATAATTTACATCACTTGTAATCCAAATGGCCATTTTTTTAAAATACGTGAAATTCTCATGACTTAAATCCAATATCTACATACCCCAGGCCAGATCTGGGGATTTTGCTTCATGATGTAGTTTCGTGATATTTGTTCATCATTGGGTACACAAAAGACAGTAAACTTATAGAGCACAATTTATTGGCTCTTCATCTAGTTTATTATTGTGATCTTGTTAGACAAAGGATTTCAAAGGATTGAAAGTTTTTTTTATTCTTTATTGAAAGTGTAGTTTTAGGGCTACATAAATAAATATATCTAAATCTAGGTTATATCAGACCCTGCTTACACATATAAATAAAATGCAGTCAGAGAAAATATGCTTCCATCAGTATGGTGTGATACTTTATGGAGAATTGCTAGGATTCAAGAGAGCTTGAATTCATGACATTATGATCAAATAGACATACTGTAACACTGATATTCTCCTTTACCTTGCAGGCCTACATATTGTACGCCTGTATGTTGACCATTCAGGTAATAAAATCTGATTGAAGAGGTTGACTTATTGCGTAATGCACTTTACAAAAGGACACAAGTAGACTGCTTGTGTCAACAAAGTAAACCGTTCCTTTCCAGAATCAGGACTACTTCACTCTCCAATACTGTTAATATTAATTTGATCCTGTTCAGTGGTATGGCTATCTCACTTACATTTCTTTAGTCTCCAGTGGCTGTGAAGCCCTGGGTTTTCAGATGTCTGGAGATGCATTCTGGTCAATTTTCAATGAGTAAAATCACAAAATTGGTTTATGTGGAGGTCCCCAGAATTTATTTGAAACTCGAGATGTGAAATGGCACATACAGTTGCATTTTGACAGCATAGTTACAACTGTTGATAACTATTTTTTAGACTGTAAAATTGAAAAGATTTTTAAAGTGGAACTTCTACATTCCTGCTATATAGCACGTCCCACCTGGGAAATTTTTATATCTAATTTAACTTAAATGATGTGTTCTGACCAGTGCATTTTGACAGAATAAATTATCACTCGGTTAATGCTATTTTTTTTTGTCTCATGTGGAGGTCCCCAGAATTTATTTGAAACTCGAGATGTGAAATGGCGCTTACTGTTGCATTTTGACAGCATAGTTACAACTGTTGATAACTATTTTTTAGACTGACAAAGTAGACAGATTTTTAAACTGGAACTTCTACATTCCTGCTATATGGAACGTTCTACCTGGGAAATTTTTATATTTAGTTTAAGTGAAATGGTGTGTTCTGGTGCATTTTGACAGAATATTTAATATGTAATGATGCCTCGAATGAAACTGAATTGTCCATGCCATCTGTCTGTCCATCCGTCTGTTTGTCTGTCTCTTTGTCTGTCTTTTTGGCTGTCTGTCCATCTTTCTTGTCATACCACATATGCAGCTGGTAATGGATCAGAAGCCTACTGAAAATGACTGAACTTCACCTGTTTTATCAAGGTTAAATTCAGCATTAGAAATAAGTTTTAAAGGAGTGAAGATAGGCTTTCCAAATTCATAATACATGTGCAATTGGTGACCAACTAGAAGCCTATCCCGGTTGACTGAACCTATTTTTGCTATGTTATATACATAATATTATGATATAACATGAAATTTAGCTTGGCTTTCTAAGGGGTCACATCCAATTAATCGAGGTACTTTCTCGATGTCTTCGAGATGGATCGAGACATTTCTCGGCTGAAACCGAGAGGGCAGAACCGGGACCCCTGGCAACGTATCCTGGTTTGCTTCCGGTTCTATCTCGATCGAAACGTCCCGGTTTTCGAGATGGATACGAATTTGATCGATAATCTCGATGGGGGTCCCGGTTTGCATGTGTCCGTATTAGTAGGCCAGCCAAGAGATGAAAAATACTTTTGATGGCATCGCGTGTTAAAAGCAATCATCCACGCTTAATCAACTCTACATGTTGTGGGGATTGAGGTGTGACCGGATGACATTCTCGATTTTGACCTTAAAGGTCATTTTTAGGCCAAATAGGTCACGTGGGTTCCGATCAGGATATTTTATCTAACTTTTCGTGAAAGCTTAGTAATTGAAGATTGAAGCTGGCTCAATCTTTAACACTTGATAGTTTTATTCAAGTAGGCTCATTTTGAAAATATCTGCATAATCACTGATACAAATGATCATGGGAAAATTCAATATGGCGCCCCGTGAATTTAATCCAAAACTTACTCTGAAGCAGTCAAAGTTGCCCATACATATAACTACTAATTGTAACTGTTTAACAAGGCGATTTCTAACTGTTAAACAAGGCGAGCTTCCTTTATATCTGAACACACTTGGGTCATTGTGGATCCTTATCCATCAGATTGGAATCGTGAGAAATTGAAAGTGGCAGCCATATGTAATATATGTAGTTTCGGTATCATTTACTACGCGTATGCATATCTGACAGCAAGGCATTATACGACATCTTTATGACCATTGAAGTGACATTCCCAAAGTGAACTCCGGCTTCATCTGAGCATGTACCTGTGCTAACAGGGTTGGAAATCTGTTCTTTTTACTAATCCCAAAACCGGAAAAGAGCTCTGGAAAGTAGCTATTAAGGCATTTGTGTGTAGAATGTGGTATAATGTTTTTTATTTTTTACAAAATTTGGACCTGCTGATTCTGAAAATGGCGTATGCCAAGCTGTATTTGTGCATTTACATTTTGCATTTCACCAGACATCTCCTTAATTCGTGATATTGTTGGGATAGAATGACTGAGACATTTTCTGGGAATTAACGCATCAAGAAATCTAATAGTCGTGTATTTTCGTTCGTTTTCCAATATGGCTGTCATATACATCCACTAAATATTGTATTTACTGATCCACCAGAAAATATGAGGGTGATTCATACTGCAACATTAGTAGCACAGGTGGCAGCACATATAGTTCATTGGACCACACGTAAAACCTAAAATAATAAGCTAGGACAGCCTCTAGCTGCTGACATTAAACCTACCAGGACTGGTGAGAGTGGGGACAGCTTCTGGTGTGACTCTTCCTCCATTAGGAACTTATCCCTTATTTGCATTGCAGTGAACTTCACATATTCCTAGGTGTAACGGTTCACACATGGATTTGAAATGGTGGCCATGAGATGTCTTCAGAAATTTGGTTATCCTTCATTTAGTCCTATATCTCAAACAACATGCAATTTCTTTGATCGTAAACATGTACTGATTCGCAAACCGTCAACGGCTTTTATGCACATTTGTTGAAACATATACGGCCTCTTGCAACCAAGAATTCAAAATTATACCCCTCCTTTCATCTATCACTCCCGATACCAAATTTCAGGCTGCTATTTGGGCAAACCTTGAAGCGCTTTTGCAATCTTCTACAATATTCACACATTAGTCAAAGTGTGGTGGCATCAGGTCTAATAGGTCTGGCGTCGCTTACATCTCACATGCACGATTTCAAGTTAACAGAGCTGTGGTATCAGCCCTCCTCTTCGATCCATGAATCGATTAGCGCTTGAGTCGGTAATAGGGTATGTGTGGTTGCGCCATTCTGGGCATCCATCCAAAAATGAAGCATGACTCCTAATTGCACACCAGGACAATTGCGTTTCGAAATTTTAATGTTGGTCTGGTCACCTCATGAACAATTAAACAAATGAGTTATTCTCCGTTATAGTAATTTCTACTGATGCAACGAGAGCCTGTAAGAGTCGCCAAGCATTTGGTGGTACCAAAGGCCACATAGAGGATTGCTTGTTGGTTGTTACCAGACTGACAATTCAATCTGTCTTCAGCTTTCAGCTGGTAAATCCGTCGCAAAAGAGTGATTATATGCATCTCTTCATGGCAAACTTCGCTGTATAATGTTGAATTCTATGACCCTGGTTGAAAATTTTGTTTCCTTCAATGATGAAATCATCCAGGAACTACCATATGTACTTGTCTGATTATCAAATTATGTTTAACTCTTCTAGCAAATATTAAGCTAAGACCTCCTTGGTATGGTTAGGTGACAAGCCAGTTCCTTGATAAGGGGTATTCTGACCATCTGACTGCCAACAGGGATACCTGTTCAAGGGTAATATTCCTGGCCATCAGATTACAAACAGCTAGGGACACCTGGTAAAAGGTAATTATCCTGACAATCTGACTACGAACACGGATACCCGTCTCCCTCCATTTTTATGGAATGTTGCTCATATGTTCCAAAAAGAATATCTAAAACCACTTTATCTTGCATCTGACTGGTAGACAAGCTACTTGTACAAGAGCAATACCATATATGTTAACAAATGTTTCTGTGTGTAGCTTCCGGCTTGTGACAACCCGGTCCTGTCCAACAATCATGAGCGCCATCAGATATTTCCTTTGTTGACGGACAATTTTGTCATTTGAGCTATAAAACTTATAAGTTTGAAGTTTCGATTATGCGGATGGGGGATTAGAACCAGATCAGTGGGGCACTGACTACACATAGCAAGGGGATCAGAGGTGGATGTTACATGAATTTTCACATATGGATGACAGCTGTTAACAAACGATGCCGCCATCTTCTTGGTTTGGCTCACTAATTTGGGGTCATTGCTCCCCCTAAATGTTTTTCTCCCAGCTAGGGAGCTGAATCTTACCACACTATACCATTGGATCAAGCTCTACGAGAAAATGTTTTAAAACTCCAAGATGGCCACGTGATGATTTTCGATTTTTTTATTTATGTGTTTTCTTCACAAAAACTGCATGATAATTTAGTAAATAATCATCTGATGTAAAATGAAATAGTTTCTGTCCCCTTTTCCTCGCAGAAAAGTAGGAATTTGAACCAAAAATGACGGAAACAACATTTTTTTCTGATACGCCACATGGCCGCCATTCTGAAATTACTCATGATTTTCTGCTCGTAGATATGCAAATAGGCTCAACATGACCCCATTATGATAAACTACAAAGCCATGGAGTGTCAGCTCTCAATTTTTTACCGATTCGAAGATAGGGCAGAAAGTTTTGGAAGGGGGCCACAATGTCCCCCCCCCAAGGTCTGGTAGTGTTAAAATTTCCCATAATCCATTGCATCTGTGAATATGCAAATCACCAGTAAGTGAGACCAGAAGAAAAATGAAGCAAGTTAAAAAAATCAGTCACAATCACTCTTCCTTCACGAAGATATTGCAAAAAATAGATGCTTTATCCTTATTTGACATCTAATGGCCTTTATGACCTCAAAAATGACCTTAACGGGCAAAAGTGAGAATGTCATCCGGTCACATCGTAATCTGCACACCATGTATAGTTGATTAAGCCTGGATGACAGCTTTTAACACGCGATGCCATCAAAAAGTTTTCCAGCCATCTTTGGATTGGGTGGCTGGTCTACTATATGTCTTTGCCGTGAATTTGGCCGTTTCTTAGCTTCTCCGGCGATCAGAATGTTACGCGGGTACAATATTTTTGGGGTGTTCGTTAAATACGCATATCGCGGCCCAAAATAGAATCCGGACAGCGGGTTTCTTTACGATGTTTCCCATGCTATTGAACGTTTAATCGATATAATCGTTTTATCGATCTGTCCCGATGTTTACTGAATCAAACCGAAAGAAAACGTGTCATTTATCCATATAAATTTATCGCTATATAATTGAACGACCTACTCTCACATCGATAATTGATAGTAATATCTGACTAGTATCCGAAGCGGAATAAATGACACGTCAACTAGATATCATCTGAATAAAGAAGGATGCGTTAATTATTGTTCTATAAGGTTATTTTGACGCAAACTTGAGTCGATTCTACCGAAAAATTAAAGTTATGTTAATTTTCTTTGATAGGCATTTAGAAGTCGGCGTATATAGCACACGTTGTTATAAGTCTTCTTTATTGCTGTGGAGCTAACACAAGGTTATTCAATTATTCATTGCCGATTCCATTTTCTGAGATTTACTCTCTTGTGATATAGTTCAAATAAGGAGATTATATCAACAAAGTTTATTTCTTATATAAGCTTGCCTGCAGGTGAGCGGAATTTATGAAAGTCGGAAATAGAGGTGTCGATAATGCGCACAGAAGTCGATCGGAGAAGAAAACCATTGATTTGAAACACCAGCAAAGAGAGACGGGTTAATTTCTTTGAGGGGAAAAAACAAACAAAGAAACGGGACTTGAACATATACACACATTCAATTAATTTTTGCTGATCTAGCAAATTAACCAGATAATGAAAGTAATTACCGGCCAATTCAGAGTGCAATCAGGCTTTAGACCAGGTCACACCTTTATAAAGTTGCATTTTACTATCGACGATACCGCATTTTGTCTGTGCGAAAGGCTGATGGGGAATGCTCAAACACTTCGATCGAGCGTTTATATTCTCCGATTCCCAGTGAATTAACCGCTGTTTCCGTGATCTTCAAAGCCCCTGTATTGTTGAATACCGGAGAAATCTCTGGCAAAACGTGGTATAATTTTCAAGTCAAGATTCTATCAAATAATTATTGTCAATACAGATCTCCCATTCTGATATACTTTCAGGGGAACATATGCAATTTTATTCCAGACTTGCAAAATTTATTTCAATGCACAGTTCCTGGGCGTATCTCATATAGTGGTTCAAATTATAAAAAAGGGTCGAAATATGTTACACTGAACACTAATGAGTCAGCTTATGCAATTTCAATTGGTGATGTTTCTTTCTTTCTTTTACATAGCATGTAGAGAACTTGCGTTTGCGCTGTCAGAGCAAGTATGCGACTACAAATCTCTAGAAGGAAAAACAAAATAACATTAAATGAATCATGTTCAATCTGATTCATTATCCGTGTTTTAATGCATATGTCCTCGCCGAGATTAACGTCGCTGCCACAGAGAATTATATGTTTATAGAGCACACCTTCCGAATGGTTTAAACCGTCGTTGAGGGCATTTCGAATCCACTCTCGAAGCAAGTCGAGTTTTTTCGAGGGGGATCGAGATGGACTTGTGCTTTGACAGAAAAACGGGAGCAAACAACAATCGATAGAGATAAACTGGGACCCTTCGAGACGAGATGTTTATCGGTTTTACTCGTTAATTGAGAAACCGCCTCGAGCGATGCCTAAATTAATACCACATATGCAACTGATGACGGACCTGAAGTCTATGAATATGACTGACGTTGAGCTATTTTCTCAAGGTCAAATACTGTATGTTAAGTCACATACTTTTAACTGCCAACATACACTTCAAATCTAACATGATCATCATCGTCATTGTGTGGCTGTGGTTGTTTTCCAGATCAATCTACCGAAGTTCGCGTGTGTTGCAACAGCTTCATGCTTCAACAGTAAATTAAAACCATGGCGTATCGACTGAGCTGGTGAAAGATCCACCATTTTCAAGCTCTGACATACCATGTCACTGTCGGAATATGGCACCATGACACAGTGATAGATCACACAGCCATTGAAGGTTCCCGATTTATGTTGAATGTCGTTATTGCCTAAGTACTATTAGCAGCATTTACAACAACAACAATTCGCTGCCTTCCAGTGAAAAATTATCGTGAAAAGGTTTTTTTTTTGTTAGGCATTTTTTTTTGCCGGCATTGTTTCAGATAGAATACAACAGCCTGATGCATACAACCAGGAATGAAAAAGGGGTTGAAATCTTCATGTTCAAACTTTCGTAGCAAAAAAAAAGTGGCAATTTGAAATTTTATTTTTATTGTGATATTTTTAATATCGGCAGGCCCGTGAAACGCAAAATAATGTTGGTGTTGCCTCACACTGGCTTTCGTCAATTGGTGAAGAAATTCCTTCTCAGAGGCACTACTACCAGGGATGATTCCAGATTGCTCATCCCCCAAGGGTATATGCCCCACCCTCTCTCCCAGCCTAAATTTTTTTCCACACCTAATAGAGAGTGTGCCCAAATTGGGGAGATCTACAGCCCTGTGAGTACCAAATTATGTGTTACACATGTATTCGGGGAGAAATGCTCTTCTCTCGAGTTTCACTCGAGTTTTCATTTAGGACTCATTATTGTACTCAGAAAGAATATTCTTTTCCTTTATTTCGGTGAACATTACACGAAAGATGGACCCACAGTTGCCTGGCCTGTGGGATATTGGATGGCCGATGTCTACGTATAATTTTTTTCAATAAATTATGAAAATTAATAAATATATATATTTTTTTAAAATCGATTTTTTTTATTTATTTATTTTTTCTAAGTGTATTTTTCTTTCATCTTTGGCTCAATTAAAGTCATTCCCTATAATGTCAATCCGAGTTACTACAGTTTTTAATTACCTACCATACCCTGCCCTCTATGACATAGAATAAAAGAGAAGTTGGGAATAGAACCGTTCAACACGGTCATTTCAAAACATTCTCAAAAAAGAACGAAAGCCTACCTTTCCAAATGCCATCCGTTTATTACTTCCCAAGTGGACCAACCTTCGGAATATATACGCTTTGAATATATAAACCTTCCCTTGAGGAGAGAAATTCATTCTTCGCGCCAAAACACGGCTTTTAAAACTTTTAGCCAGCACTCCGGCAAAAAACACTTCCGTCAGAATTTGAAGAACCGGGCTATACAATATTATCAGCGACGATTGGTCGAAATTATTCAAAAAAGCCATCTCCCGCCCACTGGATTATCTGCCCCTGACTTTTGGAGATAATTTCAACCAATCGTCGCTGATAATATTGTATAGCCCGGTCCTTAAAATTCTGACGGAAGTGTTTTTTGCCGGAGAGCTGGCGAAAAGTTTGAAAAGCCGTGTTTTGGCGCGAAGAATGAATTTCTCTCCTCAAGGGAAGGTTTAGATATTCAAAGCGCATATATTCCGAAGGCTGGTCCACTTGGGAAGTAATAAACGGATGGCATTTGGGAAGGTATGCTTTCGTTCTTTTCTGAGAATGTTTTGAAATGACCGTGTTGAGCGGTTCTATTCCCAACTTCTCTTTTATTCTATGTCATAGAGGGCAGGGTATGGTAGATAATTAAAAATTGTAGTAACTCGGCTTGACATTATAGGGAATGACTTTAATTGAAAGAGAAATACACTTAGAAAAAAAAAAGAAAAAAAAAATCGATTTAAAAATATATATATATTTATTACTTTTCATAATTTATTGAAAAAATTTATACGTAGACATCGACCATCCAATATCCCACAGGCCAGGCAACTGTGGATGGACCCTCCGATGTCTACAAGCGGGGTTGTTTGCTATACTAATTGGGGTTTACCCACATACACATTTCAGTGAGTTGGATAGTCTTACATACTAGATGGTTGTTATAATTGAACTGCTCCCGTTTCACAATCAGGCAGTGATCGCTCCAGCTGTTCAGAGGATGCTGGCAATATGGTCGCCTCGCCGGGAGATGGGATCCCTGTTGACCTTTGCGACATCAGGTATGGTATTCTGTGTCTCAGAGATAGAAGAGCTGTCTGCCCATTCGTTTGTGATCGTTAAGACTGAAAATTCAGCATTTGAGGAATTTTCTGTTGTTTTAAACCTGGTGATCATGTTGTGTACTATATTTCACAAACAACAACGTCTTGTAGTGTTCGAAAATAGGATATGTAATCTTGACGATGTGTTTTGTGTGAACAAAATAAAGTTCAGTCTCTCTTCTGAACGATGTGTACGTATAATATCGGTAAACTCCTACTATTACATTTTAGGTGCAAATTTTGGTGGCATTATAAACTACGGTCTATCGGGCGTTATATGTACTCTTCCGTTCGCCGGTGGTTGGCCATTATTGTTTTACTTCTTCGGTGAGTTTTATTCGTGTGAATAATTCACATATTTAACCTTATCTGACCTGGGCTTTTTGGGACCTGTCCAGGCCTTGGGGCGGAGGGGGGCATTTCGCCCACCTAAATATTTTGCTTACCCCTTGAGCTAGGAGGCCGAAACTTACCACATTACACATTTGGATCAAGTTCTATCAGAAAAGGTAAAAAAAACTAAATTCTAAGATGCCCGCTGTGATGACGTCATAGTGACGTCATTTTCAAGAAAGGCATTTTTTGTCAGATTTTTGGATTGTTTTTTATTCATATCATTTCTTCCCACTGCATGATAAATTAGTAAAAAATAATCTGATGTGAAATATTTTTTTTTCCACTTTTCCCCAAGGAAAAGCAGAAATTTTGAAGAAAAATAACGAAAACATCACTTTTCTAGTACCCTACATGGCCGCCATTTTGAATTTACCCATGATCTTCTGCTCATGGAGTCATGCAAGTAGACCCAAAATGACCCCAATATGATAAGCTGCGAAGTCAAGGAGTTTCAGTTCTCAAGTTTGCCTGGTTTGCGCGTGCAGCAAACGTTGACTTATTTAAGTTTGTAAGTGAAAGTTAGGGGGGAAACTGTAAAATTTAGATCCATCAGAAAAAGGGAACGTGATAAAAAAGAAAACGACCTGGAAGAAGAAATTAGAATACTGGAAGAAGAAATTCAGGGAAAGTACATGACGATAGATGACGATAAACTAAGACAATTAAAATTAATTTTGAAGAACTACAAAATAATAAAATCCAAGGAATAGTCACCCGTACAAAGGCACGTTGGATTGAAGAAGGGGAAAAACCCACCAAGAATTTTAGCGCAAGAGAAAATACATTATACAAATAAAACGATGACGAAGTTGACGACCAACACGGGTGATGATGTATACAACACTAACCAAATAATCGATGAACAAAAGAAATTCTATTCTGCACTATACTCGGAACAAGACAACAAAGATGCAGATGTAGAAAACTTTCTAGAGAATCTTAATCTACCTAAACTAACTAATGCGGATACCAATGACTTAGAGGGGGAAATAACGTACGAAGAAATCACCCCTGCTCTGAAAAACGCGAAAAATGGTAAAAAAGCCCTGGTTTGAATGGTTTCCCAGTGGAATTTTTCAAAGTATTTTGGAGGCATGTAGGGCAATTCGTACTCAGATCGGTAAACGTTAGCTTTCGAAAAGGCGAATTTTCGTTTATTCAACGACAAAGAGTCATCACTTGCCTACCTAAACCGAACAAACCAAGAAATTTTCTGAAAAAATAGGAGACCAATCACCTTACTTAACGCGGTGCATAAATTAGCATCCACATACACAGCTAACAGATTGAAACTTGTGCTAGATAAAATAATTGAGGGAGCTCAAAAGAGGTTTATCCCAGGACGATATATAGGGGAAAATATTATACTGATATATGACTTGACGTTTGAGACCAGGGAACGAGAAATTCCAGGACTTCTGCTCTTAATCGACTTTGAGAAGGCATTCGATTTGATATAATGGAATTTTATGAATAATGTAATCAAAACCCTGAATTTTGGTTGAAAACATTCAAAAATGGATCAAGACATTTTATAGTAACATTCAAACCTGTATAATACAAAACGGTCACCTGTCGAGTCCTGTCACCAAAGGAAATCGGTTGTATTGTTCTTCTTTTCTCTCCTGTTTCTTCCACCTAGTGTCTTCAAGTTCACTACAATGTATACTAATGCTAACTGATATATCTGTTTTATTTTATGTTAGCCCTGGACCATATGGGTATAACATTAGCAATGTCAAACTCGTGGTCGTTTAATGAATAAATGCCCAATGGTTTGTCCAGGGCTTAACTGGCAAAAAAAAAAAAAAAATATCCATCCAATCCGTTTCTGTGATTGCCACTTCCTGTGTGTCGATTTTGGAACAGTTAACAAGTGCTGACAGAACTAGCACTTCTGTTTTATCTTCTGATCCTATTGCGCAGGCCTCCCATTGGATGACGATAGAATAAAGACTTACATGTACAAGTGATTATGTACTTTAAATCGAAAGAATGGAGCACAGCTGGGTAATATATGCCGAAACTAAAGTCTCTACTCATTGCTCATGACCATATATTGGTGATGAACTTGATTCATCGCCATTAAATGGTGACGATCTGACACCGTCACCCTTTGTCGTCACCAACAAATGGTAAGGCCTCATTTGGTCTACCAAATTTAGTTAGTTTCCTGAACAGTTAATAGCTTATTTGTTCAGTCGGTATCCTAGAAAAATAAATAGTAATATATGGAATATGTGATGGAGGCTGGTTTTCACCGTTGTGTGGTAGAAACGGGTGATGACCTGGTTTCATCATCTCATGCTATATAACAAGGATGGCCATCTCTGACAAATGGTGATGAAGGCGGCTCACCACCAAAAAGGATGATGGTCATTAATTGGTCATTCTCTCTTATCATCAAAAAAAAGTAATGGCCATCACCAAATTAACACTCATCACCATTTTCTGGCTGTGTATCTTGAGAAATAAACGAGAAATTCTTCTTTATTTTGTTTACTAAAAAAAAAAAAAAAATTGTAAGCGAGTGAGTGCATGTGACATTTGCATTGCATCAGGATACGCATGGAAAATATTTACACCTTAATTAATCGCTGTCTGGTTTAAGTTTTACGACAAAAACATATTGATCCACTTTCTTTCCGGATTAACGTAGAAATGTTCGTATTTGGATGGCACAGTTGGCTACACTACGGCCGGTGTGCTGGATAAGAATGTCATGGTGATTAGTATCCCTTTTTATATCCTTTTCTATTGCAACCAAGTTCGGACACTTGTCCCAAATGCGAAGAAAAGTCTCCTAGCTGGGTTAGGAGATGAGACCTGGACACTCTTACAACGGACATTCTTAGCCTCCACACCGGTAAAAATCTTGATAGACTTTTCTCTTGCTCACCATGGGTACCATGAAATTGACCATACGCTGAATATGAGAGCGTTATCTGCAAAGACCCGAGCATTCAAGGACATATCGCCATAAGGAACGAAATTAACATAACGGTATTAGTATTTTTTTTCAAGTAGAGTAGAGGAACGTTTTAGGGCTAGACTGGCTCTCTAATACTTCTTACTCAAGTATTTGTGTTATCATTACAGGTATTTTGACCTTCATTTGGCTGGTATTTCTTCAGATTCTTGTCTACGACTCTCCAGAGGAACACCCGAGGATATCCACATACGAAAAGAACTACATTATCAAAAATAGAGGTCAATCGACGTCCCAGCTCAATGTAAAATCTCTACCTTGGTTATAAAGTCATTATTGATTTATCGCTAAAAAGTGCTATTCATGTCGTCCATGTTAAACCTCATATAGCCCAAGTCTGGTACGGTTAAAGCACTCCATGGTATCTTAACGTGTTACTTCTATGAGTTTACTTGTACTGTTTTACGAGTAGTGCAATAAACATATTGTATTGTATCGCGGATATCTTCCCATATTAGACAATTATTCGATCTGAAGGTCTGAAAATATAGTAAACTCATTTGATTTATCAGAAGTTTCACTAGAGTTGAGTTTTGATGTTCTGAAAAAAGCTATTACTATATTGGAAACTATCTTAAATTTGTAGTCAAGAAGACCACGATTCAAAGAGATGGTGTTGTCTGGACCGCTCTGGGCATGTGTCCTTGGTCAGTTAGCTAATAGTTGGGCACAGACGATAATATTCATGAATATGCCGATGTACATGCGGGACGTCCTGCGCTATGGAATTGAGGTGGTAAGTCATCGCATTCCCAGTTAACAGCTCATATTATCTTATTCCTGATAATCATAGCCTACCAATGGCCAGTGAATCCGTTGAAACTACCCTTACCAACCCAGAGCGATGTTTTGCTACCAATGTTCAAAGAGAATCGTTTGGCAGATCACGGTACGTGTACCCATAGCACGGATCGTGATATTAGTTGTACGAGGAAACATTCCCGTTCACCATAGAGGACCTATGAATGTGTGCTGTGATAGAGGGGTAAATTCCAAGAGCACTGGCAATGGAACCACGATACATGCATCACACGATCTTTCCTACTCAGCTTAATGTACACGAACAGGTTAGAGACAAATACCTCTCCAAAACGGAGATAAAAAACGTCGCTTTGTTCATGATAACTTTCGATTTATTCATCTTAACACTCGGAAATCTTCAGGCGACTTAGCGTATATATTGTTACAAGTCGTCACCGAAAAGTGTGCATAGTCTAATTTTAATTGAGAACAAAATTAATATTTCTATTATTATGCAAATTAGACAGACGACCTATCTTTTTTTTTAATTACCATCCGATGCGGATATATCAATGGAAAGTGCTATTCCTGACTTTATTTTACACTGACGACCTTTTTTACCGCCGTTTTAGAGAGGTAGTTCTCTCTGACCTGATGATGAGCAAACTAGTGTCGATCGGTCAAGGTCTGGGAGATAACCCTCTCTTCGCTCTTTAAATGGCCGAAGTAGTATACAATGGAGCAATGGACCAATCACTGGGGATCTGTCCGACCGATATATACATATGTATCTGTTCTTAGTCGCCCTTCATTGAGGTCGCCTTTAATCACGTATATATCATCTAGATGGCCAGGGTGCTCCAAATCGATTGAGGTAGATAGCAACCTTGGTGATTCGTAAGTTTCGGACAGTTCCAGGCATGATGAATATTCTTTTGTTCAGCTGCTTCACATTTTTATTTAACTGGTCTTGTAAAAATGTGTCATATTTTACATATGAAGGGAATCCCCTCCAAGAATATAACCAGAACTTGCAAAAGAAACAAATGCCCATGACACTCCTAATATTTCTTTGACTGATCTCTTTTCGGTGAAAATTCAGAGTACAAAAAAAATAGGATTTTCTCTCTCAAGCTACTTAATTTCCAAGTAAACACAATCAAATTATATTATCGAAATATATTTTCGGTTTATAAATCCAACACACTAGAGGGGAAAAGTACGTTCAAACCGAACACCTTCTTTGGGGCACCCAGCTCATCTACATAACTAAAGGTGGTTCTGGTGAGCTGATAAAGGACAGGTGTATCAGTGTATCACACACCTGGAGTGTATCTGCTGACAGGTACCTCAGTGTATTATATACCTGGAGTGTATCACTTACCTGCTGTGTTTCTAATGACAAGTAAACAATATTATGCACTGGTAGGAAAGCAGCATAATTCGGTAATCACCTAATACGTCATCCTAAAGTTTTTCAATGTTTCAGAACGGATTGTTGTCGTCACTTCCGGGCGTTGCCAGGGCAATTGCTGCATTATTGATCGCACCCATGGCAGATTGGCTAGTCAGTAAGAAAGGAATTCGCCCAATAGTTGTCCGAAGAGGATTGTTCGCAGGAGGTACACTGAAAATATTCCCCTAACTTATGAGGATTGTCCCGTAAAACATCTCACAGGGATATGAAATTTCTTTACCGCTACACACATCAAAGCTATAATATTCAGATTAAGGCTGTCCGCTGGTGATTTTGGGCTTTGACGGCCATGTTCCATGTTTTGCCTGTTTTTCCTAACAGGTTATCTCTATTTCCTGGGTTAAGAGATCTAGATTTTCTTTAAAAGTCGTATAGCCGAGAACATCCGTCCAATTTGATAAATTTTAATAGGCATTGTGGTTATCTTCAAATGTTAGAATACAAGAAAAGTTAAATAATATTGATATGCATATTTCATGGTTTCCTATGGTTTCTGGGTTATCAAATGGAACATGAGTCAGTCCCCATAACATCGTCTAGCGCTAAACAATGCACACGAACAAATAAATTTGTCTTTGTTTTCCTCATATTCAGAAAGTTAATTGATTCTCCATCGGCGGTCATCCTTAACAGTACAGCTCATTTTGCCTGTATCTCTGATGTTGGCAAGGCATGAGTGAAATCAAGGAAAAGAAAGCCAAGCTAGCTTGGCGTGATTCCCATCAGGAAGTTGGAGTTATTAGCATGAGGCGTTGTGAAAAAGGGTGCAGGAGTTCCACTTAAGAGCCGAATAATGGGGAAGCGAGGGGGATGAAATGAGGTGAACAGACGTGCCGATCATGACTGGCTGGCCAAAACGTTGTCCTGATTTAATTGGTTCCTTACTCACACACAGAACAGGCGCCAAACTGCAAATCTGTGGGCTCGACAACACTTGAGTTCCAATTTTTTCAGACCCTAGTGTCTACGTCCTCTAATAACAAGGACTGGAAGTGGGTCGACAATGTGTCCCTGTCTGCTCCACCACCAACAGAACAACCAACAATGCATATGAAGTGGGAATAAGCGCACTCGTTTTAGATTATTCCTATATCACACTTGTTACAGCATTAATCATCTTGTTTTTTTCAATCGTAGGTTCTCTATCAGGTGCTATCCTGCTGGTGGGACTTTCGTTTGTTGACCACACTCAGAAAGAATTAGGGGTTGTCTTACTTATTCTGCAGCAAGTATGCGGCTGTGGTACATGGGTGGCCTTGATCACAATTATACATGATATAGCCCCTGGGAGGTAAGTATTACAACGGTATCATTGCTGATACGTTTTGTCTTTTGCATATGAATTACCCGGCTGTCTTTTTGTCTGTAATTGTACAATAACTGTACAATTAATCGTAGTAATAATGTACAGGAGATCAAAGATATTATTGAGTCTGAGGACACGACAGTGGCTTCACTAGACTGTCAGGCGTGCGTGGAAAGTTGACACTTCGCACATGACGATAGAAACAAATTCGCTCACCGATAGCGACAAAATAAATCGACGATCTAATTAGATATTCCAAGAACATCACGTTATTATCATTGAATTATGCAAACAAAGTACCGACATCTAGATACAGCGTTATCAAAATTCAAATACGAGTAACCCCTCCTCTCCCTATGCCAGGGTTTGAGGACGCAGGTAACTCCTACAAATACCTGAATTTTTTTTCCTGGAAATCAATAATCATATGATGGATATTAGTACTCAACGTATATTCAGTTAATTTTGCGTTGTAGTCTGAGAATCAGAATCGGGCCTTGGTGAAATTGTTCACCTCATCGGCAAGAACATTTCCATCTATAATTTTCTATGGCCATTGGGGTATCATCCCTTGTGGATTTAGAGTTCCAAAATGGTTCAGTGTTTTTCTCTGATGGACGAAATGTTCCACCACAGACATTCATTTCACTTTGCCGAAAAATTGTACCATATATTAAGTCATTAATAATAGAAGATTTAAATTTTATCAAGACTATCAACTGAACAAATTGCACCCGTTTAAAAAAGGCGCAGGTGTATTTGTATTGATATACCTCTCTTGTCAATGAACCAATTTATCCCTAACACATGAATATAATATCCGTGTTACCTCTCCAAGATATCAATACCTAAAATCGTGGTTTTATTTCAATTGTATAGTGTAAATAGAGCTAATTTTATAGTGTAAATATAGGTAGTATTCAAATGTAATTTGAACAAAACAGTATATATTCCTTCTTGAAAAAAGGGCCATGTGTGATTGAACAGTCATATCTTTCTTAAATGGTCCTATCTGTCATTTATGCCATTGTCATATACAATCAGGACTCGTTTTTGTAACTAAAATCAGTATGACATCATTTGGGGACCGTATCCAAATATCAACTTGAAAAAAGAACTCATTTCCCAAATCGGGATAGTGTAATATAAGTGTATTGCTATATCCATTTTATCACTGATACATATATTGCTAAACATAATAATATTTTGCTTAACATTACTTATCACTGTTTTTAATAATAAAGTTTGTATTGTCTTCCAACAGTAAGATGTAATTGGAGGCTGTATTAAATTTTCACTTGAATTAATCTACCCTGTTTTGAAAAGGAGCTTGTGTAAATCTTCTTAATAATGATATGGGCTGTCTAAACTTCATCAATTATAACACTTGAACGCAGAGTTATATATATATAGCGGGATAGGTGGTCGATTTACAAATCTATGACGTCGTCTGGGGACCATATTCAAATATCAAAACGGAAACGTAGTCAATACTGCAAAAGGGAGTAAGTTTGATTATATCTTTTTCAGCACTGATCAAATCTGTCTGGATGTGTCGTGTATTACTAGATATTGTTTCATATTTCTATCATACGTAACTGAGGTTCGTTTTGAAATACAAACTGAACCAATTATACGTGGTCAGAAAGGATGCATTGGCGGGGCATATCTAAGTAACCGGATCGCTTTATCGTCTTAATGAATAGTAGTGTATGTGTCTATTATTCCATATAAATTTTAGCAACAATTACCTGCATCAGTTATTAACATACTTAGCAATTGTGGCCATTGACTGCCACAACTGCGTTTCAACTTAAAAATAGGCTGTGTTCGATTGCGGGGCGCTTTTTGGATCAAACGACAATGAATGAGAATTGTAAGAGTCACACGATGAGAGTACATAAACTTAAGTATCATTGCATAATTACTTTCCGCATAAGGTATCATGCTAAGTTCAAATTGGCGGCCTTGGCAATCGTCAGAAATATTAACATTTTTGTGATTGACATTAATTTCAAATCTCACTGTACGCATTCAGCTTCATCAAAATGACTGCAACAGTTTCATACTGGTTTAGCTTACATAAGTAACCTTTGTACTGGAGCGTCATCCATTGATAAATTACTAAACCAGAAGAGACCATCTGATCTTATTCAAATGCACAGTTACCAAGGTTGTCACATAACTGCGGTGTTATTAGGGACATATGGTCATAACATATTTATCGTATGCACCTAGGTGAATAACACTTTCAAACACGCTGATTGGATAATACATGTAGCGTGAGAAAATACATTAGTACGCTTGGTCGTGACGTGACTGAACTATTTTTCCCATTGATAAAATTTGACTACGAAATACTATGTTTACAAGTGCAACAACAACATAGATATTTGCAAGACGATCATTTTATCCAGATACATGCATCGGCCTGCAAACTATAGTTGTCAATAGCCATACAAGCAGCATTGCTCCGCAATACATTATTTCGACATTTTTTAGCTTCAAATTTTGTATAAAGTACTCACGTACCGTAGTCCGTCATTGTTGTTTGGCGAATCGAGTCAGCCCGACATTTTGTACCGTACCGTATCCCCTCAGATCTCGAAAGTAAACGTTTGTTCATTCTTTTGCAATATCTGCATGGATTCTTCCCGATGTTTGCTTATATGATTGGAGACTTCAAACGGATTACGTAGTCAAAATGATCTTGTCAGCCTAGCATGCCGTCACCTCACTGAGAACTCGCCAACATGTCGCGTGCATGATGACATGCAGTGAACACGAGTGTAACTCGTGGCATTACACGATCCAAAATAAATAATGTATGAAGAACAGCCAATTAACAAATTACACTTATTGCATTCTGTTGTGAAATGGTCTACGATATTTTGAAATACTGTGGAAACTGAACAGCCTTAAAAGGGAAGTGCTCAACCTCTGTTGCGTTTTGGAACTATATCGGCTTAGCGTATACAACAACTTGTAAGGCTGTGATGCGCCGTTTTTTTGTCGAGAATGAAACAAAGAAAAGAGATTTTGAGATAGATTTGATGAGGAAATCTTTTGAAGTATTGCGTTTATAATTTACTTGAAAATAGTTATGTGATAAACAGAATCGTACGCTCGTGTCGATTTAATATGAAAGTTATGACACTCATTGAGTAAGTTTTATATGTTGCGAGCTTTAGCGAGCAACATATAAAACTTACTCAACTCGTGTCATAACTTTCATATTAAATAGCCACTCGTGTAAGATCCTCTATATATCTCCACTTTATTACTTATCAATTTAGACTAAAGTACAGTGCAATTGGCTGTCTTCGTTACGAAGCAAATTTCAAATATAAAATGGGTCACTTGAAGCAGAATTGATCCCTTAATCTGTAGAACACAAACACTGGATCACAGATGATGATGTAAACAGATTTCATTCTCCAATTGTCAATAGTATCCTTCTGCTATCAATTACGGTGTATCATCCGCTGACTGCGGATGGCCCTAACCAATCGGCCTTACCAGTTTCAAAACTCAGCTGATTGTGTGCGCAATATCACATCTTGACGAGGCGTGAACGTGTAAAATGTTCAGCCCATAACTCGATTATTTTCCTAAAATGCATAGGAAAATAATAGGAGTTCGGCGATGATTGCTTTCCGCAGCCATGTCCGCTCACACCTAGCTGCTATTCCACTGGTGTGTTACACTTGAATGGTGAAACTGGACGGAATATTCGCTGGCACCATGCAAACTTTCGTATCACCATACATACTTTATTTGTGTTTATTTGTTAATCGAATTACAAGCGTCTAGTCCGTCATTCATAATCCAGCCGTCGTCCATTAGAGAATATCCGCGTCCATAATCCAAAGACCTATTCCATTTCCATATAACAGTATTAGCACCAAATTCAAAAAGACAAAAGTATACATAAGCATAGGCTTGTTTCCTGCAAGAGAGAAGCGGTCAACAGTTTTCAATGATGCCGGCGAGACATCATGATGTTCCAAAATATCAAATCCGTATCGCTGATCAGTATTCTTAATCCATAATATTCGTTATAGAGTCGTCATCTAAAAATGATGTACCTCAGTCACGCTTTGATTGTGACTGTTCATATGAGTACCATGAGGATCTTGAAGTACATGGGCTCATACGGCCCCTAGCCCCCGGGTTAAGCGGAATTAGACACATGTTACGAAACGTAGCGCCATAGATCTTGCACGCTACGTTCGTATTTTGCTATCAGCATGCGATATGTATCGCCAAATTTGAGAAACTTTGAGTGGAGGCGCTTGGTGGAATAGCCCTGTTTTATAAGTTTCTGCAACAATGTTTTGTGACGTTGATTAAAATCATCACATTTAACACAGGATCTAGCAAATGCTACTAGCGAGATATGTATACGCCATATGCAGGTCCCACTGGAATATTACTGTCCAGAAAGGGATAGTTTACGATGTCGAAATTGTAATCATCTCTTTTGTCATAAGTCGACGAGAATGCCCGCTTCATTTTTATAGAGATATAGGTCTAAATATGATGTGCCTGTAGGGTTATCTGTAGTTTCCTTCAAATCCAGTGAAGGGTGGATATATATCCTTCACTGCGTCATTTATATAGCGATTATCCACAGCGAGAAGATCGTCTATATAGCGTTTGGTGAATGAGAAGGAACGGGCTTTGAATGGATCGGTTTTTGAAAGCGCCTGCATATAGTCATATTCATAAGAGAACAGATACAGGTCAGCCAACAGGGGTGCACAATTAGTACCCATTGGAATACCTATATGCTGCTGATATATTGTGTTGCCAAATTTCACATAGATATTTTTTAATGAGAAATTCAAGCAACCCTATAAACAAAGAAACATCCCATGAATGATATCTCTTGTATGTAGTCGAGCTAAAGAATGCTTTATGGCTTCCGACATTAATATATCTACGATCAGTTTTCTTGAACACAGATACTATTAATGAACTTAGACGGTCAATAAGGTCCTGATGAGGGATTGTAGTATAGAGAGTCGAGAAATCCCATGTGGATACATGTCTGTACGGTATGTGACCTTTAGCATCAAGTTCTTCCGTAAGACATTTTGAGTTTTTCAATATCCACATACATTCAACGCCAGAGTTCTTAGAAATAGTGGCGCAATACCTTTCCCAAAATGCTTTTACCTCCTGAAGGGCCCTCGTCAATAGGGTTGAAAGAAGCTTGGTGGTGCAGCTTCTAGAACCAGCTATGAATCTAGCTTTGTATGGTGATTTATGCATTTTGGGAGTCCAGTATATTTTTGGTATGTCGCTATGATTGGTTGGAAGACAAATACCTCTTTCCTTGAGAAACTTTTTGTGATTGTTAAATAAATCTTCCAGAGTAAATGCAGTTTGGGAGTAAGTAGACGTATTTGATGAAGATATGTCTACACTCAATTCTTTAACCAGCACCTGGTAATAGTAATATTTACATATGAATATTATATTATTCGGAGCTTTGTCTGCTGGGACTATGACGAATTTACTCTGGAGATTTGCTAGAACTTCTTGCGAATTGAGGTTTCTCAGTACTTGTTTTGTTAGGGGAAGAGAACTTCTGTCAATATGGCGGATTGTTTCAACGACCTTGCTCTTGGTGAGGTCCAGCCAATCAGCGAGTACTGTAGGTTCAACTTTTTCTCGCTTAGACCAATCAATAACGTACTGTTCTAATGCAGACAGGACTATCTTCTGGTCCGCCTTCAGATTTATTCTTCTTGGCTCTCTATATTTAGGTCCTTTCATCAGGAGTAATTTCAGATCCTTATCACTCACCACATCAAGGTCACCAGTCACAATATGTTTGCATGGTGTATAGATAAAGTTCGACAATTCACAATCACAACTATAGCCTCCTGACGTGTATAAGTTCCAGTCAAACTCCTTGACAGCATTGGAGTAATTAAATATTTTGGTGGCTGTAGATTTAGTATACTTATATGAAATGCAAGGAGTTTGACTGGAACTAAAATAGTTTGGTACAGTGTTGCGTACCTCTGGATCATTCAGGATTCGAGGTAAATTAATGATGTCCAGTCCTTATCTAAGTAGTTGAGTTTCAAGAAAAGCCGATCTTGAGATGTTTCGACTATGTTCACTGGACGATACAACCGAAAATACGCTATATCTTGACATACTTTACCGATTTTTGATGGTATTATATTTCCTGAAGACGATTGCTGTATACCCCGCTATTTGATTTAAAGCTCTCAGAGGTAACGCATACAGAACTGTACGTGTTATGTATACTATTAAAAAGTGTTAGTTAAAACCCACTAAGTACTTAAAGTGATATGACCGTGAATCATCGAACTATTAAACTTTCGCCAACCATGGCTGCGATATCTCCGTTGATGGGGTTTAAATAGTTGGGTAATGTTGGATATATTTGAACGGCGGTTTGTAGCATTGCCGAAACCACTGACATTATCATTTAAACCAAACGGAAACACTGACCCAAGTTCTAGCATCCAGAATAATTCCCGCTCTCGGATTTTTCTCTCAAATCCAAAAGGGGAATCCTTAGTAGATGGATAGACGACGTCTATGATCTGAATACTAAAGTTGTCCCAGCCGTGGTCGGGTCCAGGAAAATGCCTACCTATAAGCAATTGCTTTTTCCTAACGGATTTTCTGTGACCGTTCACCCTAAGATGGAGTCTTTGGGTGGTCTTGCCAACATACTGTTGACCACACTTCTTACAGGAAACTAAGTAAATACAGTTTGTAGTAGAACAACTAAGATCAACATACGAGTTAACAGAATATGAGTTACCAGTTAACGCGGAACCAAATGAAGCTGAAGTATTAAAGAGTGGACACGTGAGACATCCACGGTGTCCACACTTAGAAATTTTGAAATTATTACATGCAGAATTCGGTGCCAAACAATCATCAAGCGCAATATTGCAAGGTTTGATGTCGTGGCCTTGCTTTGCTGTCAGAAATATATCTGTCATTTGGATTGAAAAAGGTCTTAGTGCATTTCGAACTATTAGAGACTCGGCCGAGAAACCTGCAGTAAGGTTCCTCGGGTCTGTCTTCATATTTTTTCTTTTAGTTGTGCTCATTATGTTTGTTGGGTGTGCAGGGGCCCGGCCTCGGGGACAACTTGTCCACAGACCAAGTGATATCATACGGTTAAGATACAAGAAAAAATCTCAATATTACTCTTACTAACCAATTTTTAATACTTATTAATGTTTAGATACACTGAATCAATAACCAGAAAAAGTGTAACCATATCTATACCGTCTTTGCTTGGGGGAGCATTTTATTTCCATCGGTAATTTGGATATTACCTCCATTTGATGCCCTCTTTTGAAATAAAACAAAACACATCCTGATACGCCGTAAATCTGCCAGTAGTGCTGAGTATTAAGTAATGCAGTCTAGACAGATTAGAATATAATTAATGTAGATATGAATCTTCAATTACATGTATACCACCGTTTTTCAGAGGGTGTATTTTTTGTTCAATTGAAAGGTGAATATTACCTAGCGTGACATCATACACCTGGGATACAAAACCCAGCTACATAAAACGCTTAAAGGTTTATGATAATGTTAAGAAGTAAATTATGACTATTGAAGTATACACGATCCTCTTCTCCGGAAACGATTATGTTTATAAACCGATATTTTGATACGGTCCCTGAATGATGTCATACAACTGAGATAAAAGCCAAATTCTGATTGTATATGACACTGACTTTTATACTAAATACAATGTAATGAAATTCAGGCAGCCAGGACTATTAATAAGAAAGATATCACAGCTCAATCGCACATACCCCCTTTTCAATAGGGAAATATTGTTTTTGTTCAAATAACATTTGAGTATTATACCCCCAACTATGCGGTTGGAATACAACCATGATTTCACACGATTTGATTACATAAACAAATAGCGTTATGATAAATAAGTCAAAAGTTATCAAATATAGTGGATGCGATGCAAACTACATTGGACAGACAACATATCTAAGGCTCGCGCCCGAGCGCATGAACAACAATTTCTGGCTGCCTCTTTGAGAAATATATATTATGCAAGAATATCCACACATGCGGCAAAGATAAGTTCAAAATATCCCCGTTCTACAAGATTACTTCAATTATATCGGTACAGCTATGGTTGGTGAAA